>JBCFXG010000311.1:0-99763 GCA_039720435.1 Amazona ochrocephala
CTGAAGATTCTAGGTACTACCGAATAACAACAGCAGTATCTGTAGCAGTTTAAGAATTTGTAATAAATGCAGAACTTACTCTCCGTAACTTAGCAGCCTGGAGAAACTGCGGCTTCTTTTTTACGAATCGTATTAGCACCCAAAACAATACTTAACAGCAAATGTCAGCTCCTCGCACGCCACGTGAGCTCCAGCACCGGTCACTATCACTAGACATTCCTGGAGAGGAAGCAATGGAAAAAACACAGAAACTATTGGGTAGACTGAGTGAGGACGAGATTATAAAAGAGAGAGACAAGGACAGATGTTTACATACTCATTTACGTTGCCCTGCTCTTTGCTGCACCAAGTCCTTGCTTCCATTCCAAAGGGAAGAGCAGGTTAGTCCTCCTGCATACCTGTACTTCACCTTTATCTGACGCTTCTGCACTTTCCGTACCAGGTTCTGATAAGCACCGATGCCTGGGCTCAATATTCAGCCTGGAATACCTACCTCCCCCCTCCCCCCCCGCCCCGTTATTCTCAGGAAATTAATTATCTAACACGTCTCTTTTCCTCCTTCTCTAATCTTCACCTCTTGCTGCAGTCTAAAAGAAAATAATAGCTTCTTTGAAAATGATTTTCTGTCTTTTGGGTCAGTACCTCATTTTTCATACAGATTCTTAATTTTTTATCATTTCATCCATTATTTTCTCATTTGACAGCCTGTGCCTGGCTTACACAATCTCTGTTTTAAAGCATGGAAAAATAAACAGCAGTTTCTTATTCGCATGAGCTTCTAGGTCAGTGACAGACACTCTCGAGCTCTGACACCTGGGCTTGTCTACTCAGAAACACCTGCTGACCACAGTGACAAAACCAGGTTTTTGTCCCCTTAATTCCTCTGCTTCCCTGCATAGGCAGCACTACGTGCAGCACTGAAAAGCAAGCTGCGCTGTAACCGGGCTCAAGTACCACCTGAACTTCAACAGCTGCCCCAGCATTTCCTTCAAGTCAACACCTTGGCCTGGGTTGAGTGCTCACGTTTTGGAAGGCACAATTTGCGCTGTAAAGCATTTCGTATCAGTGATGATTGAAGAGCAAGAAAGAGCTCAGCTTGACCCAATCGCACTCCGGGTGTCCAC
This sequence comes from Amazona ochrocephala, assembly GCA_039720435.1. NCBI lineage: Eukaryota > Metazoa > Chordata > Aves > Psittaciformes > Psittacidae > Amazona > Amazona ochrocephala. The sequence goes on from JBCFXG010000311.1 coordinate 1,125, forward strand.
GGATGGCTCCCTAGAAAAAAAAAAATACTAAATCCTTATACTTTCAAACTGTTTGAAACTGAAGGGATGCCACTGCCAGGTAACAGTCAGCACCTCGTGATCTTGCCACAAAACACTTCTCAGACTGGAGCTGTGCTTTCACGTGAACGCTCCCAACCTGCTAAGATGTGTGTAAGAAATAGAACCACTCACGAGGCCTGCTTGGAATGATCATCGAAGGACAATCTTCATCACGCAGGACTTGAGCAGCAGACTAAAGAGGGGAAAAATCGGAATGTTGAATACACAGCAGAAAAACTGAGGTTTGTTTCTCACCCACTCTGAGAAAATGCCCCAAACTGGACTCTGTAGCCTCCTCCCCAAACAGACTGGTGGAGCTGCAAGGCACATTCATCATGTGAGAATCCAACCTCTCAATTGATTTGGGAAAAGACTGTGCTTTACTTTTCTAGTGACAAAAAAAAGAAGAGACCTGTTCACTTTGGATTGGCATGTGAGGTGGTAATGACTGGGCGATCGTTGTTTGCCTCCCCTTGCTTTTCTCTTAGAGAAGAGGGAGAATTTAACACAACTAACACAGCTGAATTGCAAGGTGGTTCAGAGATGGGAGAAATGACACCGTACATCTGAGACCAAAATCACTTCCGTGAGACAGACTTCTTTTCCTAGCTGAATTACTGAGGAGCTCTACGTAACTTAGGAGCCTTAAGAACTGGTTTGAGACACTCTGCTCTACTGCTGGGGAGCACTTAAGTACCAAAGGATACTTGCCACAGTACCGCAACCACATGGAAGTATTCCATCACCTCCTGATACGTACAGACCTTGCGAGGACTGTTAACACCAGGCTCGCAGAACTGCTTAAAGTAATGCCACTGATCGGGTTCGTAGCTGTAGGAAGCCTGAACATCAGTGCAGGTCACACACCTGCCTGGGCACAAAGCTGCAAGAAAAGAAGGGTTTGAAATACCATGACTTAAACAGGCACACTCTGTGCTTAAAGACAGCCTCACCTTTGGGCGACAGACACGCCCTGCGGTTCAGAACAATGCTATCTTTATACAAGGTATGAAACTAAGCCGCTGCAAACTGCTGCTGTAGTTAAACAGTAAGTTGGGGTACCACATGTCTGCCAGAGAGTTATGAAATCGAACCCTAAAAGGACATAAAGAAAGAAAGAAAGAAGAGGAAGGGGCCTGCTAGACACCTGCACAAACAACACACAGCCAGGAGCCTGTCCACAGAGCACCAGGACAATCTACAAACGAGAGACTCCCCCAGAAACAAGACCTGGAACATTTTCAATTCATTCTCAAATAACCTCCTGTGACACTGCGCTCATCTTCAGCCGCACGCTGTGGCCAGCAAGGTCAGGCATATTTTGCCCTGTAGAGTGCTGGGCGCATAGGCTGCTGTCCTGGTTTAAGCTTATAAACCCATACAGTCGCTCCCTCACTCACTTCCCCCTCTTTCTTCCCTCTGCTCCTGGAGGGATGGGAAGGAGAATTGAAAGAATGCAACTCCCACAGGTTGAGATAAGAACAGTTTAGTAACTAAGGTATAACACAAATCACTGCTGCTCCCACCAATAATAATAATAATGACAAGGCAGATACAAGGAAAAGGAGAATACAATAGCTCACCATCAAATATCAAGCCCGACCACCCAGTGCACCCCCACCAGTAACAATAATGACAAGGCAAATACAAGGGAAGGATACAATTGCTCACCACCCAGTATCAAGCAGTGCACCCCCCCACTGCATCCCCCACCGTGCACCCTCACCACCCTTCCGGGTCTCTGCTCTCCGTTTCTACATCCTGGACACCACTTGCTGTGGTATGGAATAATCTCTTTGCTTAGTCTGGGTCAGGTGTCCTGTCTCTCCTTCCTCCCGGCTTCCCCTCCTCCCTAGCAGAGCATGAGGCTCACAAAGTCCTTGGCCAGCCTAAACATCACCAAGCAGTAACCGAAAACACTGCTGTTATCAGCACTGTTCCCAGGCCCAAAATCAAAAACACAGCGCTGCTGCACCAGCTACCCAGAAGGAGAAAAATGACTGCTGCTGCTGAACCCAGGACAGCTGCACACTGGGCCATCCACAGCTGTCTCATCCCTTAAAAGCACTAGGATTTAAAGGGCATTTGTAAAGCTTTAATGAGAGAAACTCTCTTTCATCTTCATATGGCATAATTTTTAGATGGCAGAAAATTCCGTGAGCAAGCCTTAGGCCAACTGCTCCCACATCTAAAGCCTTTAGCTCCATGGCCAGGGCAAATCAGCAGCAGAGCAAATGAAGGCTCTGGCCCTTCTCAACAGACTGAGACTTGAAATGACTTGGCATAAACCAGAGAAGCCCTAAGGCCACCCAGTCTGGTAACTCGATGAGCCTCCTGCTACAAGGACCTTGCAACACGGATCGAAGTCTGCATCAGCTCCCTCACAACGCTGTCTCTGCATCTAGAATACTAAGCCTTTCTGAAGAAACCTAATGACTTTATTGGAGCAAGGCAGGCATCCAAACCGAGGGAAACCAGGAGAGCAGCAGCAGCAACCGAAATGCTCCCGGACTGTCTCACCAGAAAAGCTGGGATTAGCTGGGCTCCCCCAGGGCACAACACGGCAAGGTCTATTTGCAGAACAAAAGGAGGGCAATTAGCCCTGCCCCAGCCCCCCATTGCTGCAGACCTCACTCATTTCATGGACAGAGAATTTCAACCTCCAGATCTTTCAGCATCTTAAAGCTACAGGGAACAGTTTCATTTCCAAACTAACTGCCAGTTTAGATCAGAGGAAATAAACAGGAAATCCCTTGGCTGGTTTCTAAAAGCTCATTTCCATCTTCACCCCTTTCCCTACTAATGAAGATACAGTGTGAATTAAGGACCCTCTGGGCAATTCCCCCCACTTTCTTTACTCCCCCCAGTACCGAGCAATACCGAGCAAAGGGAGAGAGACAAGCACAGTGGCAGGGCTCAGGATGCCGGGCAGGAACCTCCGAGGCGCCTGAAATTCAGCAAGGGAGATTAAGGTAGAAGCAAGCGCACTCAGGGCCCCTGACCCGGCTCCTCTCCGGCAGACCGCAACCCTGCCGCTCCGGGCGCAGTGAAGCTTCCCGCGCCGGGCGGCCAGCGGGCAGGAGACACCCCCCTGCGCCCGCCCAAGGGACGGGCGGACCTACTCGCCTCCCCGGTAACCCCGCTGGGCTCGGATCTCACCTGCTGCCGCCGCTGCCGGGACCCGGACCCTGCTCGCCGCAAATGAGCTGCTGCCGCAAATGAGCTGCTGCCGCAAATGAGCTCCTGCCGCAAATGCGCTCCTGCCGCAAATGCCCTCCTGCCGCAAATGCCCTCCTGCCGCAAATGCCCTCCTGCCGCAAATGACCTCCTGCCGCAAATGACCTCCTGCCGCAAATGACCTCCTCCCTCCCCTCCCCTCCCCTCCCCGGCCCCCGCCCTTGCAGACTCAGACTCAGGGTTTTGGAGTATTTTGCGGGCACGAGGGCTGATCCGGGGACCCTGGGGTGCCCCAAACGACACCATCCATTCACAGATTCCCCACACCCCCGTTTTCATTCCACCCCCCCGAAGCAAAAAGAGACAAACAAAAACAAGAAAAAAAACTCAGCAAAAAGGGAGACACAATGCTCCACGGAGCACTCCCCGGGGGATGTAAACTGGGCGAGGAGCAGCAGTTTCGCCGCCTCTTGGCTCCGCGGCGGCGAAAAAGTAAGCGTTTGCTGCCACCTTGTGCCCAAACATCGGTACTGCAGGATGAGTTGAAGCAGAGGTGCTGCCATCATGTGGCCAATATTCGGCACTGCAGGCGGCGCAAGAAAGCGGGTCCACGTATAACGCTGGACCAATCAGAAAGGCAGGTGGGCCGGGCTAGGAGTGATTGACAGGCCTCTAAGCCAATGGCGGCCGCCGAGGGCAGGGACCAATCAGAGCAGGGGGAGGGCCGGGCTAAGAGTGATTGACAGGCGTCTCAGCCAATGGCGGCCGCCGAGGGCAGGGACCAATCAGAGCAGAGGGAGGGCCGGGCTAAGAGTGATTGACAGGCGTCTCAGCCAATGGCGGCCGCCGAGAGCTCTGGCCAATCAGAGCAGAGGGAGGGCCGGGCTACGAGTGATTGACAGGCGTCTCAGCCAATGGCGGTCGCCGGAAGCTCTGGCCACTCAGAGCAGAGGGAGGGCCGGGCTAAGATTGATTGACAGGCGTCTCAGCCAATGGCGGCCGCCGGAAGCTCTGGCCCGTCAGAGCAGAGGGAGGGCAGGGCTAAGAGTGATTGACAGGCGTCTCAGCCAATGGCGGCCGCCGGAAGCTCTGGCCCGGCAGAGCAGAGGGAGGGCCGGGCTAAGAGTGATTGACAGGCGTCTCAGCCAATGGCGGCCGCCGGAAGCTCTGGCCCGGCAGAGCAGAGGGAGGGCCGGGCTACAAGCGATTGACAGGCTTCTAGGCCAAAGACAGCCCCCGGGGGGCGATGCCCATTCAGAGCTGCCGGGGAGGGGCCGAGCTAAGCGTGATCGACAGGAGTTTTGGTCAAGGGCGGCCGCCGGCCGCCTGGAAGCTGCTTCCGGTGCCACAGTGCTGCTTCCCCACCTCCAGTACAGTTTTGGCCGCATGACGGCAGCAGTTAGTGTTGCACTGAGGCACTCCTTTGCCCCCTCCCGTCCCCACCACCTGCAGTACCGAAATTTGGACACTTGGGGGCAGCACCGAGCAGCACCCGGCACCGCCCCTTGTCCCCTCCCATCCCCACCTCCTGCAGCCCCGAGCAGCACCCGGCACCGCCCCTTGCCCCTCCCATCCCCACCTCCTGCAGTACCGAAATTTGGACACTTGGGGGCAGCACCGAGCAGCACCCGGCACCGCCCCTTGTCCCCTCCCATCCCCACCTCCTGCAGCCCCGAGCAGCACCCGGCACCGCCCCTTGCCCCTCCCATCCCCACCTCCTGCAGTACCGAAATTTGGACACTTGGGGGCAGCACCGAGCAGCACCCGGCACCGCCCCTTGTCCCCTCCCATCCCCACCACCTGCAGTATCCAGATTTGGACACGTGGTGGCAGCACACGCTCACTTTTCGGCACCCAAGAGGCAAGCGGCTGCGAAACGGCCGCTCCCCGCCCAGTTCACGTCCTCCGGGGCCACCAACTGCTCACAGAGGCAGGGCTGACTCTTCTCCGTCCCCGGCGCCTCCGTAGCAAAAACCATTCCAGGCCGTCGCCACTGTCGCCAGGGACGAGGCTGGGGCTGTTCTACCCACGCTCCGCAAGCACAGAAAGCGGAGAGGTGTGTTCACATACAAGACGCTGCACAGCACATCTGCCCCCACCGTGGAGCGCTGGCGGTTCCGGCTGTGCTGCACACGGGAGCAGAGCTCTGCACCCGCTGCAGCTGGGATGGGGAAGAGAACCAGAAGGTGAGGGGGAGAACGCTTCTGGCTTGCGATCAAACAGTTTAACAACCACCAACCACACAGATCCTAAACGGGATGCTTTTCTCCCCAAAACTTGGTGTGGGTATCCCCCCACCGCCCCTGCACACCCAGAATCGCAGGAGTGGGAGGACTTCTGGGCTCCACAAGCACCTCCTGTCACAGAAAGTCTCTGTTTGGAGGAATCGGACCCAAATCAAGCTGTTACCCCCCCTTTTTTCAGGGAACCCACCCCATCCTCACCTGCTCCTCTGACGAATCATCGCCCCCCCGCCCAGTGACACTGGGGTGCCCCAAATGACACCATCCGTCCCCAGATTCCCCCCACATCCCCCTTTTTATGTCATACACCACCCCCATAAAACACCTCCAAAAAATGAGGAGAGCTGCCCCAAGCCACGATGGTGCCGCAGCTCTTGATCGGGCCCTGCTCTGCCACGTTCCCTCTCTGTTCCCAGGCTGGGACAGGCACCCCAGAGCACCACGGTCCCGGCCCCCATCTGCCGGAGGGTACCTGTTGAGCATCACGAGACAGCTGCAGCAAAAGCCCTTGAAGGTGCTTTTCTTTTGCCCCTCCTCCACGGAGCTATGGACAGTGCGACCAAAGACCCTCGGATTCAAGCCCCCTTGTCTACTGAGAACCGTTTACAGGTAATGTTAAAATAAGTCTGAAAGCATCTACTCCATCTGTTTGTGTTCTGGTCCCGCTCCTTGGCATACAGATGACAGTGAGAAAACACATCAAAACCAAACTCCTTCTTTAACATCTGTTTCCAGAGAGCAGTGTGCAGAGTAGGTAAACACACAGTCCTGCCGGGCTGGAAGCAAGCCCAGGGCTCTGAAATAAGGTGCACAGAAGAGGCGAACGGTTCCGATGGGATCAAACCATGCCGGGCTTCCTGGCACACGCCCCAGATCTGTTCTTCCTGGTGCTGCAGTGGCTGACCCCAACAGGGACGTGCACCCTGCCCAGTCAATCCCTGAAATACGCGTCACTTCCCATCTGGTTCCTCTTGTTAAGAACCCTGAACACAAAAGACATCTTTCTGCCACGGCCTTCCCTGGGGCACACAACAAATACGGTATTTATTGATGGAGGTGATGAGCGAGAGACTTGGCAACAACAGCCTGAAGAGAGGTGAACTGCGGTTAATAGCTTAAATCAATGAAAAACCTTCTTCAATAAAAAAACACACTGTGCCTGTTACAAATGTTATTCTGTTGCACTGGTATGTTTACAAAGACAGATACGGTAAAGGAAAAGGGATTACACGGTAACAACTGTCCTTAATAGAGTGGTTCCCTTAAACTGAGCCTTGAAAGCAGCAGTTCTTTGGGAGTACGATAAAAAGAACAGAGCAATTCCATACTTCATTTTTAATCCTGCCTCCTTTCACCGTCAGGCCTTCACTGTCATCACCCAAACTCTGGCACTTTAATATGATTTCCCAGAAATCATTGGATGCATGCTGTCATTTGGCGAAAAGTCGGAAGAAAATTCCATCCAACTACTTTAAAAGTAACCACAACTCCTCATAAGAGTATCCTATTTGAAATGCGGAAACTGGCTTCAGTATTGAGAAACTCTCTTCACAAAACGGTCAATTCTCTCTCCAGCCCATCTGTCGAGCAGTATCTCCTTTGAAAGAATCTGCACTATAAGCCTGATTTCAGCAAGGGATCTAGAGAGAATGGCCATTTGCTTCAGCAAAATAGCTACTTCTTTTCTTCGGGGGCTACATTTTTACTAATTGCTGATTATCGAGTAATAGTTGCAAGATAAAGCTAACTGCCTGTTATTCTTTGTTCTTTCAGTTGCTTTGCCTGCTGCACTGGATTTATATTGGATGTGTACTGGAGTCATACTGGATTTACGTATTGTAATGAATTTAACTACATATTGCTAGTATCAGTTTGGAAATTGGGATGTGTTTTATAAGGATACTAAAGACATTTAGCAACTGCAACTGCAACTGGTTTGAAACTGGTTTCAAAATAATTATACTGTAGTCATTATTGCACAACATTTACAACTAACTGGATGCAGACAGAGGAATTACTGCCATACATGTCAGTCAAACTTGGAGCACACTAAAGCAAATAAGTCAGCAAGATGTATTGTTCTTCACATCACAGTGTGTTTCTAAATATACTGTTGGGACACATACAATACTCAGCTTTCCCCTTTACTGTACCTTTCAAGAGCCTGCCTGCAGAGAAACATGCATTTATCTGAAAGGCACCTGACTGCACTTGACCACTGCAATAAAGTACATTTTTTCTTCGATGCCTGCATTAACCGTGGAATCAGATAAGAGACCTGCATAAATGAAAGAATAAAAACGTGATTAGCCACTGTCCTTGGGAAGAGAAATTGTAGAGATTGGGTCATGCAGCAGCTTCAAGAACCGGTTTGGAAACTTTTACTGAAAGCACTTCGTGACAAAAACTGACAGGAAAGCTTTATCAAAGCAGTACCATGTAGCAAGCCTCACCCCAAAAGGCAAATTATTTCTCTACTCATCTACATGCTTAATTCTTCCCCATTCTCACACTTCTGTCATTTTAGCTCTAAAAACATAACACAGCAAAGGTGAGAGGCAGAAAAGTCACCACTTCCTGAAAATCTTACATTCTATAAATACCATTGCACCCTTTCAATAAAAGACCAAACATCATTTTGCTTTTGTTGAAAAGCTTAAGAAGTTCAGACCCACTGAACCCAGCATAAAAACCAAATCTGATTCACGCGTCTGCTTTTATTATTTCATTTTGCCACAAACACTCCTTACCTGTATTGTTTGACATCATATGTTCAACTGGAGGATTAGTACTAACTTGCCACGTTGTTTTAACCTCCTTTGGTCCATGCCCACTACTTATGTCCACCTTCCATACTTCTGGGTGACTGCTGAGAGAATACCAAAAGAAGTCCAAATTCAGTCAGGTATTCAGTCACATCTCAATTTTAATGCCGCAAACACTGAAGGTTCTCTTACTCTGGATAGAACTTCTTGACAAGAGCTGAGCTGACGGGCAGTTGAAACACATGCTTCTCATCTGGAGGGTTCTCTCTATAATACTTTATGCAGATTCTGCAATAGACAACAGATAGTTACTTTCTCTGGAGACGTGCTTGTGCAACACTGCATAAACCTTGTGTAAAATGAACTACACTCTCAGATTTTATTATTTCCTTTTATTTTCAGTTTTAGTCACAAAGAAAAATTTAGCAGGAAGATCCAGCTGCTCCTTCTGCAGTCTCATTATCATCAATATTGAGGGCTGCTTTTCAAAAACAGTGTCTTTACAACTGTTGAAAAGAATCTATTTCTTACTGTTATTTCAAGAGCAAGAAGTAAAATGAAATAATTACTGTGTCCAAGGGAAGAGGCTCTCGTGTTTGAACTGAAGTAGGACTGTACAGCTGACCATTATTTCCAACATATGGTGAAGCTTTTGAACACAATGAACTTGTTCTTGTAAATCTACTGATGTGGAAATGAAGCAATCCTGGAACAGCAAAAAAGGCTTCTGCTCTTAACTGGACACTCAATGTCTACAATCACACAACACAGCCTCAGGATACTAAAATCATTTTCCTGCTTCTTTTGAGAAGGCAGAAGTCTAAGAACAGCCCAGAAGACTCAGCACTATGTTCCATGCTATCAGAGTATGAGCAGAAGTTCTCTGTCCTGCCTGACAGCAACCCAAATCAGATACCTAGGAAATCATATATGAACAACGAAACAACATTGACATTTCTGCAGTACATTGTTACAGCCTCATGATTTGCAGTTCAGTTTCTCAGCTTACAGGAATGATTGCATCCCCCCATCAGTAAGTGTACTCTACTTTACACTGCTTTCAGAGCTTAAAAAATAAAGCATCTTACCAAGGAGGTCAATGTTGCAAGTTCCTGGCCTGTGAGATAAGCAGGGGAAAGAGAAAACAAATAGAATCAATACAGTAAGTAGTTAATGGCTTTTTTTATGCTGTAGTTCTATTTACTACATCAGTGTTGTTTTACTGACTTGTTCAAATGAACTCAGTTTGAGCTTTTGAGACCCAATGTAATGGTAGTGGTATCTATGCAAATGCTTAATTGACTAGTTCTCATCTGTATGTTCGGTACAGAGGAAGAATGTTGGCGTTCCTTTTCTTTAATGAATTAATTTATTAATACCTAATCTACCTGTCTGACTAGGCTTCAAAGTACATAATGTTCATGTTAATTTTATTCGAGTTCTGTAGTGGTTTTAGGAAGAAAAAGAGTAATCATACCAGCATAGAAAATAGCGTGGAGACCTTATCTCCTTCAATATGGGTATTGTTCTGGTTTGTGACTGTGGGAAGACAGTTTCATAATGAAGTATCTTAGTGATACTTAAACTGTGTTGCTGAATGTAGCATCATTTTCTGCATGAGGAACATAGGCATCCTGAAGATTTCGTTTGTAATTACATACTTTACTTGAACAGTTGTAGGCAATACATGTCTTGGCAAAGATAAATTACTTTTGTTTTTATTCTAATAAACGTAACTCATGTTATTAAAAATTGCCTTCATTATAATTTATGAAATTTCTGTATAAACCTGGTTTCTTTTATTTCTTTTAGCGGTTTGAGGTTCGGTTACTAAATGAATCTATTTAAGGCAAACTTGTGATACTGAAATGGCCATTGTTCAGTTCAAATGCACAACATTCCTAACGGGCATTAAAGTGATGCTGAAGAGGTCTTTCTGATAGGAATGTAATGCTCGTGAATAAATCCAAGGAAATCTTCAGTTCCCGAAGTTATCTGTGGGCACAAGATTAAAAAACAAATTGCGAATTACTTTTTCATTCCCAAATTTGACTGAAAAATCATCTGAAGTTGTCTGATAATTCTGGTGTGCGTATAAGTACATACAGGTGGTATTTCCATAGCTGAGCAGATAAGGGACAGTTAATACGCTGGTTTTGTTTGTGTGTTCCTTTAGAAAGTCCAGATATCCACCACTATGCATAGGGACTCTTCATTAGGTGGCCCATATAGGTGGCCCATATAGGGATGCGGGGCCTATAGGGACTCTTCATTAGGTGGCCCATGGAGGTGGTCCATGTAGGTGGTCCATGTAGGTAGGCAATACCTGAAGGGGTCCTATAGGGATGCTGGGCCTATAGGGACTCTTCATTAGGTGGCCCATATAGGTGGCCCATATAGGTGGCCCATATAGGGATGCTGGGCCTATAGGGACTCGTCATTAGCTGGCCCATGGAGGTGGTCCATGGAGGTGGTCCATGGAGGTGGTCCATGGAGGTGGTCCATGGAGGTAGGCAATACCTGAAGGGGGCCTATAGGGATGCTGGGCCTATAGGGACTCTTCATTAGGTGGCCCATATAGGTGGCCCATACAGGTAGGCAATACCTGAAGGGGGCCTATAGGGATGCTGGGCCTATAGGGACTCTTCATTAGGTGGCCCATATAGGTGGCCCATATAGGTGGCCCATACAGTAAGCAATACCTGAAGGGGGCCTATAGGAATGCTGGGCCTATAGGGACTCTTCATTAGGTGGCCCATACAGGTGGCCAATACAGGTAGGCAATACCTGAAGGGGGCCTATAGGGATGCGGGGCCTATAGGGATGCTGGGCCTATAGGGACTCTTCATAAGGTGGTCCATATTGGTGGTCCATGTAGGTGGTCCATGTAGGTAGGCAATACCTGAAGGGGTCCTATAGGGATGCTGGGCCTATAGGGACTCTTCATTAGGTGGCCCATATAGGTGGCCCATACAGGTGGCCCATACAGGTAGGCAATACCTGAAGGGGGCCTATAGGGACTCTTCTATAGGTGGTCCATATAGGTGGTCCATATAGGTGGTCCATATAGGTGGTCCATATAGGTGGTCCATATAGGTGGTCCATATAGGTGGTCCATATAGGTGGTCCATATAGGTGGTCCATATAGGTGGTCCATATAGGTGGTCCATATAGGTGGTCCATATAGGTGGTCCATATAGGTGGTCCATATAGGTGGTCCATATAGGTGGTCCATATAGGTGGTCCATATAGGTGGTCCATATAGGTGGTCCATATAGGTGGTCCATATAGGTGGTCCATATAGGTGGTCCATATAGGTGGTCCATATAGGTGGTCCATATAGGTGGTCCATATAGGTGGTCCATATAGGTGGTCCATATAGGTGGTCCATATAGGTGGTCCATATAGGTGGTCCATATAGGTATGCTGGGCCTATAGGGACTCTTCATTAGGTGGCCCATGGAGGTGGTCCATGTAGGTGGTCCATGTAGGTGGTCCACGTAGGTGGTCCACGTAGGTGGTCCACGTAGGTAGGCAATACCTGAAGGGGGCCTATAGGGATGCTGGGCCTATAGGGACTCTTCATTAGGTGGCCCATATAGGTGGCCCATATAGGGATGCTGGGCCTATAGGGACTCTTCATTAGCTGGCCCATGGAGGTGGTCCATGGAGGTGGTTCATGGAGGTAGGCAATACCTGAAGGGGGCCTATAGGGATGCTGGGCCTATAGGGACTCTTCATTAGGTGGCCCATACAGGTGGCCCATACAGGTGGCCCATACGGGTGGCCCATACAGGTAGGCAATACCTGAAGGGGGCCTATAGGGATGCTGGGCCTATAGGGACTCTTCATTAGGTGGCCCATATAGGTGGCCCATATAGGTGGCCCATATAGGTGGCCCATATGGGTGGCCCATATGGGTGGCCCATATGGGTGGCCCATACAGGTAGGCAATACCTGAAGGGGGCCTATAGGGATGCTGGGCCTATAGGGACTCTTCATTAGGTGGCCCATATAGGTGGCCCATACAGGTGGCCCATACAGGTGGCCCATACAGGTAGGCAATACCTGAAGGGGGCCTTTAGGGATGCTGGGCCTATAGGGACTCTTCATTAGGGGCGGGACTGTGGTGAGAGGACAAGGGGTAATGGGTTTAAACTTAAAACAGGGGAGGTTTAGATTGGATCTGAGGAAGAAATTCTTTACTGTGAGGGTTGTGGGGCCCTGGAATGGGTTGCCCAGGGAAGTTGTGAATGCTTCATCCCTGGAGGCCTTCAAGGTGGGGTTGGACATAGCCTTGGATGGCATGGTTTAGTGGGAGGTGTCCCTGCCCATGGCGGGGGGGTTGGAACTCGATGATCTTGAGGTCCTTTCCAACCCTTACTATTCTATGATTCTATGATTCTATGATTAACACTCAAACCCCTCCCACAGATAGAGAAAAACACCCCTGGCCTGGCTTCAGCAACTGCACCAGCTGCTAGGAAGAAGAAAATTAACTGTTACAGCTGAACCCAGGACAACCCCAAACCAAACTATACTACTGAAATACTCAGATGTCAATTTGAGAAAGCAGCACACGATTATACAAGTTAAAGTATTTTAAAACAAATTAACTTTTTTCATTTTGCAGCCATATACAACTGAAAAGTACAACGACTAAAGGAGGCTGGAAACAGCCCTTCAGCAGATGGGAGCAAAAGCGAGATCAAGGTTACCCAAACCATCATTATTTCCTGCATGGAATACCTCTCTCTTCAATTTCTAACCATGTTCACAGCTAGCAGGCTTACCTATGAAAAAACTGACATAATCCTTCTTCATCTTATCCAAACCAATCTCCAAGAGCATTTGCACTGAAGTGATGCCAGTGAGGGAAACAGCCTCCATCTTTCCATGGTAAGACTGCTGAATCAATTTGCTCAGCAAACTGCCACTCCCGTGATGAATCTGAAAATTAGAAAGGTTTTCTTGTGACGTAACTGTGTACAAAACATCATAACCATCAGTCAGAAGTACACCGCCGTTGACACAGAGGCAACCTGCGACAGCTCAAAGTCATTTGAATATGACACAACACAAATGAGGGGCAGTTAAGTGACAAGAGCTATATTGTACTTCAAACAACTCAGAATGTTAACATTTATTGTCAAAATACAAGTACAAACTTATCGTGCAATACAAATACATACCCAGGGCTGTATCTCACCACATTCCAGGGATTCCAGGACCAGCGTGAAACACGCTATCAACTCCTGATAGGAACTGACACCTTAAAGAAAAAAAAAGGTGCAATATTTTATCAATCCATACCATGACTTTAAAAGGGTTAAAGAAACAATGACCAAAAGAGACCACTGAACTGCATATGACTGCTGGAGAACAGCACACAGCAGAGGCAGATGGGCATACAACACATATTAGCTACATTCTCTCTAAAGACATTGAAGATCAACACACTTTTATAAACCTCACTGAACGGCTGTTGCACTCAGAATGAATGCGATTTAAAAGATGCATAAGTCAATCCCTCAAACAGAAAGGACTTCTTATAATCTCTGGAACAGCTTAACAGAAGTTATTTTTGTTAAGTGATCTGAAAAAATAGTAGTAAATAAAAATATATTTTACTGAAGGACCATGAGTGGTATCAAAAGAATGATGATATTTATATGCAGTTTTATCAACTTAAGATGTCCTTCAGATCTAGAAGGACAATTTCTATAGCTTTCTGCTTTAGAGCAGATTAGCATTAGTAATTGCTTAGCACCCTTGACAAACAAATAAAATGAAATATATCTGCTGCTAGATGTTGCTCTACCTTTTTATCTTGCAAGAAGGTAAATCAACTCACACACCTAAAATTAGCTCTTTGAGGAAAAGACAAAACTGTTGATAATTTTCTGAAAAGCTTAGTCCTTAAAACTGAAATTCATATTCATTTCACTCAGAAAGCAACACAGACTAGTAGACAAAGAACAGAAGAATTAAGGGAAACCAGATAAGGCAAAACCCCACAATACACTTACATTTCATTTTGCACCATAATTGTTCAGCAAAATCCAGGTCTCCTCGCTCACTGAAGACTGATTTTATTGAACTGTCCACTGCCTCTGTGTCACATTTGATTTTCTGAAAGAGTTAGTTTGCCTTAAGTAAGACAGGATGTCTTAAGGTTCAAAGGCCTTTGGAATTAAACTTTTCTCCAGAGATCAAAATTGGGTGCATCACTAATTTTTCTCCTTTTCCAGGGAAACTACCACCTAGAAACTACTCTGCATAGTAGTTTGGAAGTGAATTTTTATTTAAAACTGAGACTAATTCCATTCAGAATTATCACATAGGGTAATTGCTATCTTTGGACCAGGAAGTGAAGCCTACCATCAGAAAGGCTTTCAATCACAGCCAAGTAAAGCTCAATCAAGCTGTCTAATAAAAACCTATCATCAAGATGATCCTTTTCTCCTTACAATTGCATGATACACAGAGCACTGGTAAATAGCAAGAATAGAGCCCAGCAAGCACTAGCTCAGAACAACCTATGCTATACTGAACTTAGATGATTAAACAACTGTATGTACACCCAGCAGTGCCCTTGGAGACCAAAATGAATACATAAATAGGTTCTCAGAACAGAAAACTCTTCCTGTCATCCCCATCCCAATTATTTCTGGTTTAGCTGATACAAAACACATACCATTTTTAGCTTATCAGTGAAACAGAAGTTCCCTCTCAATAGTGAAAAGAACCAAACCTTTTCTTGCAGACTGAAAATAAATCTGAACTTGAATTCCTCCATTGCTTTAGAATAGCATAAACCTCTAGTTAATAGGACAGACACCCAACTGATACCATTAAATTGGCCCAAAAGCATTGCATTAGTCAAAAAAAGCAAATTAATGAGAGAACATAAATACTATATACCATAGAAGATATTATGCAAGTAAATATTTGCAGTAACTACAGTCATTATAAGGGTAACAAGCTGACAAGGTAATTGGCAGGAAATCAGATATACCTCCATTCCATTTCTGTTTCCTGACACACAAGATCCATCCAGCTTCTTCTTCAAATCTAGTAGAGGAGAAAAATAAATTTCACCACTATGAAATAAAAAAGAATCATCAAACCAATCATATAAATCCCCAGACATCATCACAAACAAATATCCTGACCAGACGGCTAACAGACCATATGTATCCATCTAGAAACTGGTTTTACAGGGCAAGGAAATAGTCTGATGATAGAATTTCCTAACATTTATTACAAGCTTTGCATTTTCACCGTATAAACATACTGTTAACTGAGCATTACCTTGTGAAGTGTTAGTGTGGAAGCAGCAACGGGCAGCAAGTGGTCTGCTGAGTGTCTGGCTTTCTTCTACATGGTTTCTCAGAGTTTTCGTCTGGTTTATCTTTTTCCAGTTTATGTTTTGTCTGGTTTATCTTTTGTCCAAGCTTAATCTACATACCAAAAATCTTACGGTTGCATTTGAAAAGCTTTTGCATCCCTACATCCGATTGCCTTCTTAGATCTGGTTTCTTCTACCTTAAACTTCTGACAAGACACACAGCATTCACCACAGGTTTCAGAAGGAATCACTCATTTTTACAGTTATACAAGTATGTGCATGTGTGCGTATACATAGAAATAAAATTATAACTGGAGGAAGGCCCATTAGTGGGAATTACACATACTAATGGACCATTACCCTGATCCCCAAGAGAGAGGAACAGGATGAAGCCATCGGTGCTTTTGGTGTTTGAGTGCTGTGCCTGTGTGGCCAGCTGTGTACACATGTGTTGTATACATACATTTGGGTGTGTGTGCCTACTGGGAATACCTGCTCAGCCTTGGACTCGGCTGGAGCTGGGGGCATGGAGCTGCAGGAGCCTTGCTGCTGCTGGGCTACAGGATTCAGCCTCCCCCTAACAACTACATTTTCCTGACTGGGCAGGGTTTGGATGGAAGAGAGTTAGATTTCTTCATAGCAGCTTGTACAATACTATGCTTTGGACTTGTGATGATAACAAAGGGATGTTTTAGCCACTGCTGAGCAGTGCTTACACAGCATCAAGGCCTTTCCTGCTCCTCACCCCAGCAAGCACACTGGGAGCACACAAGGAGTTTGGAGGGGACAAACTCACCCCTGCCCTGTCCCATCTCTGGCAGTGTCCCAAGGCCAGCTTGGAGAAACCTGCTCTAGCTGAAGGTGCCCCTGCCTGTAGCAGTGGGCTGGAACTGGATGAACTTCAAGGTCCCTTCCAACCCAAACCATTCCATGATTCTGCAATTCTATATGACTATGACACAGCCAGGACAGCTGACCCCAGCTGACCAAAGGGATATCCCGCACCATACGGTGTGCTCAACGGTAACAGCCAGGGAAAGAAGGAGGAGGAGGTGGGTCACACATCTGGAGTGAAGGTGCTTCTCCTCCAAGCCACTGGTACACGTGATGGAGCTGTGCTGCGCTGGGAGGGCCGAATACCTGCCTGCTGATGGGAAGTGGTGAACGGATTCTGCATTGTGCTTTGCTTGTGTACACAGCTCTGCTTTACCTACTGAATGCCCCGTATCTCAGCCCATGCATTCTCACACTCTCACCTTTCTGATTCTCTCCCCTGTCCCTAGTCCCTTCCTTTTTCAGTGTTCCGGTAGCAGGACAGCAGGGAATTGTCTGGGATGTACCTAAGCACAGAAGCACATTGACATTTAAACACCTGAAAATAACCCTGAAAGAACAGTGGATAAATAGTTCTAGTTTGAACTGGCTTCAGTATTGAGAAACTCTCTTCACAAAATGGTCAATTCTCTCTCCAGCCCATCTGTCGAGCAGTATCTCCTTTGAAAGAATCTGCACTATAAGCCTGATTTCAGCAAGGGATCTAGAGAGAATGGCCATTTGCTTCAGCAAAATAGCTACTTCTTTTCTTTGGGGGCTACATTTTTACTAATTGCTGATTATCGAGTAATAGTTGCAAGATAAAGCTAACTGCTCGGTATTCTTTGTTCTTTCAGTTGCTTTGCCTGCTGCACTGGATTTATATTGGATATGTACTGGAGTCATACTGGATTTACATATTGTAATGAATTTAACTACATATTGCTAGTATCAGTTTGGAAATTGGGATGTGTTTTATAAGGATACTAAAGACATTTAGCAACTGCAACTGGTTTGAAAGACTACAGACTTTTTAGTCTTGGAAATACTGTGCAGATGGGTCCTGCAACAGAAGACAGCAGCTTTCCCCTGGGGCTCCTGCCTGGCAGGATATTCATTAAAAAGCTACTCCAGACCATACTGTACGCATGCACGCTGTGCTATCCTTACCTCACCTACAGAACCATAACAACATTACAGCAGGGTTGAAAACTAGGCTTGGCAACAAACACGTACGTGATCTACTTCTCAATTCCCTACAACACACTCCAAAGTGAGTTTGGAAAAACATAAAAGTACCCACTAGAATCCTACATTAAAATCCAGTACCAAGAATTGGCATAGTCTTCAAAACTTCTCACTCCAATTGATCTTGCATCCTGGACATTATTGATGCTGCTGAGAAAAGATAAAACAGAGTAAAGGCTGCTTTAGCTAGCAAACCAAAATGTATTTAAACAACAAATAGGCACAGTGAAGGAATCCGAAATATCTTTGCTAGTGGTGAGTATATTACTATCCTCCAGCTCCAGTTCCCTAACCAAGCCAACATCAGCCATCGTTACCCCAAACCAAAACAACTGTAAAAATGCCCATACGGCTCCTGAAAGAGCTCCATTAAAAAAGCTTTTGGGTTTTCACTCTCGCCAGATAGAACTGATCATTATGGCACAAGTGCATACTATTCAGATGCGCAGTGCACCAAGAGCCAAACAGCTGTCACTCCAGAACTGCTAATAGCAGAGAAGCAGAAAACGGCCCAGTGAAGCAAAAGGAGGACTTCTTGGAGTTGTTTTCCTACCCTGCAAAGTGCCTGCCCGTATTAATGGTTTCCTAACATTAGAAGAAATGAAGAATCTTCTTACCAAAGAACAGACAATGTAGCTGTAGATGCCAGAAGAGGGAAACTTTGTCAACTGAGGGCGTTATCACTGCTAGCAAGGTGCTAGAATGTGGCAGCCTCAGATCGAGAGGCACGAAAAGGTACCCCTGTGCTCCAGACAGACTGAGGAATGAGAGCAGCTGGAAAAGGAAGGCGACTGCAGCGGTTTTCTCTCATCCTGGTTGCCACCCAGGACTGGAGATGCCTGCTGTCCATCTGCAAGGGAAGTGCTGTCTGGCATCAGAGCCTGGGACATGGTCTTTGGACCTTTAGGCAGACGCTAAAAGACAGGAGCACGCTGATGAGGTGAGATGCCACAGTGCTAGGACAGTAGAAACGCTGTTGCAGGAAGGCAGAGCTGAGGCCATTACTGGCTGGCCCGAGTCCTGCAGCATGAGGACTTCAATTTGAACCTCCTTTAGCTTTCCTTGGTACTAATTTTTCCTAGGAAAACCAAGTGGAATGTTTTCAAAACTGACAGTCATTCTGAGGCACACTAAAGCTTTTGGCTCCTTTCTCGTTTCTGCATACCACGGTGCTGGTTTTCCCCACCGGAACTTCGCAAGTGCTCAGGCACAGAAACCATCCACTAGCAAGTCTTGTCTGGGTACCCTCAGCCATTTGCTGCAACAGATTCTGATCTTTTTTTTCAATTCCTGAATTATTTCACAGTCTCAGAATCCAACACACAGGCATTAAAGACGAGTACAACCTACTCTGCAGCTTCCCTGAGATCGGTTATGTTTCTTGTTTTCCCTCTTCCATCGTTGAACGTGGTCTGATTTGCCACGGTTAGCACACCATTCTTCGTGGAGAAGCCTGGGAAGCATCTCTTCAGAGCTATTCAAAATACCAAAAGAAAGCAGAAATGTTACACCTCACGGCAAGTGAGCTCCGCTTTTGTCGCTTGTCTTTTGTGACATACTTAAACGCTTTCAGAGTCAAGATCAATTGCTTTTCAGCTGATTATCTAACGGAATGCTGACCTTGAGAACTCTTGCGAGAGCCATTCTATTCAAAGTCAGGATTTTTATGCTCAGGCATGGTGGGATCGCCGCTGCCAACTGAAGATTCTAGGTACTACCGAATAACAACAGCAGTATCTGTAGCAGTTTAAGAATTTGTAATAAATGCAGAACTTACTCTCCGTAACTTAGCAGCCTGGAGAAACTGCGGCTTCTTTTTTACGAATCGTATTAGCACCCAAAACAATACTTAACAGCAAATGTCAGCTCCTCGCACGCCACGTGAGCTCCAGCACCGGTCACTATCACTAGACATTCCTGGAGAGGAAGCAATGGAAAAAACACAGAAACTATTGGGTAGACTGAGTGAGGACGAGATTATAAAAGAGAGAGACAAGGACAGATGTTTACATACTCATTTACGTTGCCCTGCTCTTTGCTGCACCAAGTCCTTGCTTCCATTCCAAAGGGAAGAGCAGGTTAGTCCTCCTGCATACCTGTACTTCACCTTTATCTGACGCTTCTGCACTTTCCATACCAGGTTCTGATAAGCACCGATGCCTGGGCTCAATATTCAGCCTGGAATACCTACCTCCCCCCTCCCCCCCCCACCCCGTTATTCTCAGGAAATTAATTATCTAACACGTCTCTTTTCCTCCTTCTCTCATCTTCACCTCTTGCTGCAGTCTAAAAGAAAATAATAGCTTCTTTGAAAAGGATTTTCTGTCTTTTGGGTCAGTACCTCATTTTTCATACAGATTCTTAATTTTTTATCATTTCATCCATTATTTCCTCATTTGACAGCCTGTGCCTGGCTTACACAATCTCTGTTTTAAAGCATGGAAAAATAAACAGCAGTTTCTTATTCGCATGAGCTTCTAGGTCAGTGACAGACACTCTCGAGCTCTGACACCTGGGCTTGTCTACTCAGAAACACCTGCTGACCACAGTGACAAAACCAGGTTTTTGTCCCCTTAATTCCTCTGCCTCCCTGCATAGGCAGCACTACGTGCAGCACTGAAAAGCAAGCTGCGCTGTAACCGGGCTCAAGTACCACCTGAACTTCAACAGCTGCCCCAGCATTTCCTTCAAGTCAACACCTTGGCCTGGGTTGAGTGCTCACGTTTTGGAAGGCACAACTTGCGCTGTAAAGCATTTCGTATCAGTGATGATTGAAGAGCAAGAAAGAGCTCAGCTTGACCCAATCGCACTCCGGGTGTCCACGGATGGCTCCCTAGAAAAAAAAAATACTAAATCCTTATACTTTCAAACTGTTTGAAACTGAAGGGATGCCACTGCCAGGTAACAGTCAGCACCTCGTGATCTTGCCACAAAACACTTCTCAGACTGGAGCCGTGCTTTCACGTGAACGCTCCCAATCTGCTAAGATGTGTGTAAGAAATAGAACCACTCACGAGGCCTGCTTGGAATGATCATCGAAGGACAATCTTCATCACGCAGGACTTGAGCAGCAGACTAAAGAGGGGAAAAATCGGAATGTTGAATACACAGCAGAAAAACTGAGGTTTGTTTCTCACCCACTCTGAGAAAATGCCCCAAACTGGACTCTGTAGCCTCCTCCCCAAACAGACTGGTGGAGCTGCAAGGCACATTCATCATGTGAGAATCCAACCTCTCAATTGATTTGGGAAAAGACTGTGCTTTACTTTTCTAGTGACAAAAAAAAGAAGAGACCTGTTCACTTTGGATTGGCACGTGCGGTGGTAATGACTGGGCGATCGTTGTTTGCCTCCCCTTGCTTTTCCCTTAGAGAAGAGGGAGAATTTAACACAACTAGCACAGCTGAATTGCAAGGTGGTTCACAGATGGGAGAAATGACACCGTACATCTGAGACCAAAATCACTTCCGTGAGACAGACTTCTTTTCCTAGCTGAATTACTGAGGAGCTCTACGTAACTTAGGAGCCTTAAGAACTGGTTTGAGACACTCTGCTCTACTGCTGGGGAGCACTTAAGTACCAAAGGATACTTGCCACAGTACCGCAACCACATGGAAGTATTCCATCACCTCCTGATACGTACAGACCTTGCGAGGACTGTTAACACCAGGCTCGCAGAACTGCTTAAAGTAATGCCACTGATCGGGTTCGTAGCTGTAGGAAGCCTGAACATCAGTGCAGGTCACACACCTGCCTGGGCACAAAGCTGCAAGAAAAGAAGGGTTTGAAATACCATGACTTAAACAGGCACACTCTGTGCTTAAAGACAGCCTCACCTTTGGGCGACAGACACGCCCTGCGGTTCAGAACAATGCTATCTTTATACAAGGTATGAAACTAAGCCGCTGCAAACTGCTGCTGTAGTTAAACAGTAAGTTGGGGTACCACATGTCTGCCAGAGAGTTATGAAATCGAACCCTAAAAGGACATAAAGAAAGAAAGAAAGAAGAGGAAGGGGCCTGCTAGACACCTGCACAAACAACACACAGCCAGGAGCCTGTCCACAGAGCACCAGGACAATCTACAAACGAGAGACTCCCCCAGAAACAAGACCTGGAACATTTTCAAGTCAATCTCAAATAACCTCCTGTGACACTGCGCTCATCTTCAGCCGCACGCTGTGGCCAGCAAGGTCAGGCATATTTTGCCCTGTAGAGTGCTGGGCGCATAGGCTGCTGTCCTGGTTTAAGCTTATAAACCCATACAGTCGCTCTCTCACTCACTTCCCCCTCTTTCTTCCCTCTGCTCCTGGAGGGATGGGAAGGAGAATTGAAAGAATGCAACTCCCACAGGTTGAGATAAGAACAGTTTAGTAACTAAGGTATAACACAAATCACTGCTGCTCCCACCAATAATAATAATGACAAGGCAGATACAAGGAAAAGTAGAATACAATAGCTCACCATCAAATATCAAGCCCGACCACCCAGTGCACCCCCACCAGTAACAATAATGACAAGGCAAATACAAGGGAAGGATACAATTGCTCACCACCCAGTATCAAGCAGTGCACCCCCCCACTGCATCCCCCACCGTGCACCCTCACCACCCTTCCGGGTCTCTGCTCTCCGTTTCTACATCCTGGACACCACTTGCTGTGGTATGGAATAATCTCTTTGCTTAGTCTGGGTCAGGTGTCCTGTCTCTCCTTCCTCCCGGCTTCCCCTCCTCCCTAGCAGAGCATGAGGCTCACAAAGTCCTTGGCCAGCCTAAACATCACCAAGCAGTAACCGAAAACACTGCTGTTATCAGCACTGTTCCCAGGCCCAAAATCAAAAACACAGCGCTGCTGCACCAGCTACCCAGAAGGAGAAAAATGACTGCTGCTGCTGAACCCAGGACAGCTGCACACTGGGCCATCCACAGCTGTCTCATCCCTTAAAAGCACTAGGATTTAAAGGGCATTTGTAAAGCTTTAATGAGAGAAACTCTCTTTCATCTTCATATGGCATAATTTTTAGATGGCAGAAAATTCCGTGAGCAAGCCTTAGGCCAACTGCTCCCACATCTAAAGCCTTTAGCTCCATGGCCAGGGCAAATCAGCAGCAGAGCAAATGAAGGCTCTGGCCCTTCTCAACAGACTGAGACTTGAAATGACTTGGCATAAACCAGAGAAGCCCTAAGGCCACCCAGTCTGGTAACTCGATGAGCCTCCTGCTACAAGGACCTTGCAACACGGATCGAAGTCTGCATCAGCTCCCTCACAACGCTGTCTCTGCATCTAGAATACTAAGCCTTTCTGAAGAAACCTAATGACTTTATTGGAGCAAGGCAGGCATCCAAACCGAGGGAAACCAGGAGAGCAGCAGCAGCAACCGAAATGCTCCCGGACTGTCTCACCAGAAAAGCTGGGATTAGCTGGGCTCCCCCAGGGCACAACACGGCAAGGTCTATTTGCAGAACAAAAGGAGGGCAATTAGCCCTGCCCCAGCCCCCCATTGCTGCAGACCTCACTCATTTCATGGACAGAGAATTTCAACCTCCAGATCTTTCAACATCTTAAAGCTACAGGGAACAGTTTCATTTCCAAACTAACTGCCAGTTTAGATCAGAGGAAATAAACAGGAAATCCCTTGGCTGGTTTCTAAAGGCTTATTTCCATCTTCACCCCTTTCCCTACTAATGAAGATACAGTGTGAATTAAGGACCCTCTGGGCAATTCCCCCCACTTTCTTTACTCCCCCCAGTACCGAGCAATACCGAGCAAAGGGAGAGAGACAAGCACAGTGGCAGGGCTCAGGATGCCGGGCAGGAACCTCCGAGGCGCCTGAAATTCAGCAAGGGAGATTAAGGTAGAAGCAAGCGCACTCAGGGCCCCTGACCCGGCTCCTCTCCGGCAGACCGCAACCCTGCCGCTCCGGGCGCAGTGAAGCTTCCCGCGCCGGGCGGCCAGCGGGCAGGAGACACCCCCCTGCGCCCGCCCAAGGGACGGGCGGACCTACTCGCCTCCCCGGTAACCCCGCTGGGCTCGGATCTCACCTGCTGCCGCCGCTGCCCGGACCCGGACCCCGCTCGCCGCAAATGAGCTGCTGCCGCAAATGACCTCCTGCCGCAAATGACCTCCTGCCGCAAATGACCTCCTGCCGCAAATGAGCTGCTGCCGCAAATGCCCTCCTGCCGCAAATGACCTCCTCCCTCCCCTCCCCTCCCCGGCCCCCGCCCTTGCAGACTCAGACTCAGGGTTTTGGAGTATTTTGCGGGCACGAGGGCTGATCCGGGGACCCTGGGGTGCCCCAAACGACACCATCCATTCACAGATTCCCCACACCCCCGTTTTCATTCCACCCCCCCGAAGCAAAAAGAGACAAACAAAAACAAGAAAAAAAACTCAGCAAAAAGGGAGACACAATGCTCCACGGAGCACTCCCCGGGGGATGTAAACTGGGCGAGGAGCAGCAGTTTCGCCGCCTCTTGGCTCCGCGGCGGCGAAAAAGTAAGCGTTTGCTGCCACCTTGTGCCCAAACATCGGTACTGCAGGATGAGTTGAAGCAGAGGTGCTGCCATCATGTGGCCAATATTCGGCACTGCAGGCGGCGCAAGAAAGCGGGTCCACGTATAACGCTGGACCAATCAGAAAGGCAGGTGGGCCGGGCTAGGAGTGATTGACAGGCCTCTAAGCCAATGGCGGCCGCCGAGGGCAGGGACCAATCAGAGCAGGGGGAGGGCCGGGCTAAGAGTGATTGACAGACGTCTCAGCCAATGGCAGCCGCCGAGGGCAGAAACCAATCAGAGCAGGGGGAGGGCCGGGCTAAGAGTGATTGACAGACGTCTCAGCCAATGGCGGCCGCCAAGGGCTCTGGCCAATCAGAGCAGAGGGAGGGCCGGGCTACGAGTGATTGACAGGCGTCTCAGCCAATGGCGGCCGCCGGAAGCTCTGGCCAATCAGAGCAGAGGGAGGGCCGGGCTCAGAGTGATTGACAGGCGTCTCAGCCAATGGCGACAGCCGGAAGCTCTGGCCACTCAGAGCAGAGGGAGGGCCGGGCTAAGAGTGATTGACAGCATCTCAGCCAATGGCGGCTGCCGGAAGCTCTGGCCACTCAGAGCAGAGGGAGGGCCGGGCTAAGAGTGAATGACAGGCGTCTCAGCCAATGGCGGCCGCCAGAAGCTCTGGCCACTCAGAGCAGAGGGAGGGCCGGGCTAAGAGTGATTGACAGCATCTCAGCCAATGGCGGCTGCCGGAAGCTCTGGCCACTCAGAGCAGAGGGAGGGCCGGGCTACGAGTGATTGACAGGCGTCTCAGCCAATGGCGGCCGCCGGAAGCTCTGGCCACTCAGAGCAGAGGGAGGGCCGGGCTAAGATTGATTGACAGGCGTCTCAGCCAATGGCCGCCGCCGGAAGCTCTGGCCCGGCAGAGCAGAGGGAGGGCCGGGCTAAGAGTGATTGACAGGGGTCTCAGCCAATGGCGGCCGCCGGAAGCTCTGGCCCGGCAGAGCAGAGGGAGGGCCGGGCTAAGAGTGATTGACAGGCGTCTCAGCCAATGGCGGCCGCAGGGGCTGTCTCCAAGCAGCCGGGGCGGGGCGGGCTACAAGCGATTGACAGGCTTCTAGGCCAAAGACAGCCCCCGGGGGGCGATGCCCATTCAGAGCTGCCGGGGAGGGGCCGAGCTAAGCGTGATTGACAGGAGTTTTGGTCAAGGGCGGCCGCCGGCCGCCTGGAAGCTGCTTCCGGTGCCACAGTGCTGCTTCCCCACCTCCAGTACAGTTTTGGCCGCATGGCGGCAGCAGTTAGTGTTGCACTGAGACACTCCTTTGCCCCCTCCCGTCCCCACCACCTGCAGTACCGAAATTTGGACACTTGGGGGCAGCACCGAGCAGCACCCGGCACCGCCCCTTGTCCCCTCCCATCCCCACCTCCTGCAGCACCGAGCAGCACCTGGCACCGCCCCTGGCCCCTCCCATCCCCGCCTCCTGCAGTACCGAAATTTGGACACTTGGGGGCAGCACCGAGCAGCACCCGGCACCGCCCCTTGTCCCCTCCCATCCCCACCACCTGCAGTATCCAGATTTGGACACGTGGTGGCAGCACACGCTCACTTTTCGGTACCCAAGAGTCAAGCGGCTGTGAAACGGCCGCTCCCCGCCCAGTTCACGTCCTCCGGGGCCACCAACTGCTCACAGAGGCAGGGCTGACTCTTCTCCGTCCCCGGCGCCTCCGTAGCAAAAACCATGCCAGGCCGTCGCCACTGTCGCCAGGGACGAGGCTGGGGCTGTTCTACCCACGCTCCCCAAGCACAGAAAGCGGAGAGGTGTGTTCACATACAAGACGCTGCACAGCACATCTGCCCCCACCGTGGAGCGCTGGCGGTTCCGGCTGTGCTGCACACGGGAGCAGAGCTCTGCACCCGCTGCAGCTGGGATGGGGAAGAGAAGCAGAAGGTGACGGGGAGAACGCTTCTGGCTTGCGATCAAACAGTTTAACAACCACCAACCACACAGATCCTAAACGGGATGCTTTTCTCCCCAAAACTTGGTGTGGGTATCCCCCCACCGCCCCTGCACACCCAGAATCGCAGGAGTGGGAGGACTTCTGGGCTCCACAAGCACCTCCTGTCACAGAAAGTCTCTGTTTGGAGGAATCAGACCCAAATCAAGCTGTCACCCCCCCTTTTTTCAGGGAACCCACCCCATCCTCACCTGCTCCTCTGACGAATCATCGCCCCCCCGCCCAGTGACACTGGGGTGCCCCAAATGACACCATCCGTCCCCAGATTCCCCCCACATCCCCCTTTTTATGTCATACACCACCCCCATAAAACACCTCCAAAAAATGAGGAAAGCTGCCCCAAGCCACGATGGTGCCACAGCTCTTGATCGGGCCCTGCTCTGCCACGTTCCCTCTCTGTTCCCAGGCTGGGACAGGCACCCCAGAGCACCACGGCCCCGGCCCCCATCTGCCGGAGGGTACCTGTTGAGCATCACGAGACAGCTGCAGCAAAAGCCCTTGAAGGTGCTTTTCTTTTCCCCCTCCTCCACGGATCTATGGACAGTGCGACCAAAGACCCTCGGATTCAAGCCCCCTTGTCTACTGAGAACCGTTTACAGGTAATGTTAAAATAAGTCTGAAAGCATCTACTCCATCTGTTTGTGTTCTGGTCCCGCTCCTTGGCATACAGATGACAGTGAGAAAACACATCAAAACCAAACTCCTTCTTTAACATCTGTTTCCAGAGAGCAGTGTGCAGAGTAGGTAAACACAGAGTCCTGCCGGGCTGGAAGCAAGCCCAGGGCTCTGAAATAAGGTGCACAGAAGAGGCGAACGGTTCCGATGGGATCAAACCATGCCGGGCTTCCAGGCACACGCCCCAGATCTGTTCTTCCTGGTGCTGCAGTGGCTGACCCCGACAGGGACGTGCACCCTGCCCAGTCAATCCCTGAAATACGCGTCACTTCCCATCTGGTTCCTCTTGTTAAGAACCCTGAACACAAAAGACATCTTTCTGCCACGGCCTTCCCTGGGGCACACAACAAATACGGTATTTATTGATGGAGGTGATGAGCGAGAGACTTGGCAACAACAGCCTGAAGAGAGGTGAACTGCGGTTAATAGCTTAAATCAATGAAAAACCTTCTTCAATAAAAAAACACACTGCGCCTGTTACAAATGTTATTCTGTTGCACTGGTATGTTTACAAAGACAGATACGTTAAAGGAAAAGGGATTACACGGTAACAACTGTCCTTAATAGAGTGGTTCCCTTAAACTGAGCCTTGAAAGCAGCAGTTCTTTGGGAGTACGATAAAAAGAACAGAGCAATTCCATACTTCATTTTTAATCCTGCCTCCTTTCACCGTCAGGCCTTCACTGTCATCACCCAAACTCTGGCACTTTGATATGTTTTCCCAGAAATCATTGGATGCATGCTGTCATTTGGCGAAAAGTCGGAAGAAAATTCCATCCAACTACTTTAAAAGGAACCACAACTCCTCATAAGAGTATCCTACTTGAAATGCGGAAACTGGCTTCAGTATTGAGAAGCTCTCTTCACAAAACGGTCAATTCTCTCTCCAGCCCATCTGAGGAGCAGTATCTCCTCTGAAAGAATCTGCACTATAAGCCTGATTTCAGCAAGGGATCTAGAGAGAATGGCCATTTGCTTCAGCAAAATAGCTACTTCTTTTCTTCGGGGGCTACATTTTTACTAATTGCTGATTATCGAGTAATAGTTGCAAGATAAAGCTAACTGCCTGTTATTCTTTGTTCTTTCAGTTGCTTTGCCTGCTGCACTGGATTTATATTGGATGTGTACTGGAGTCATACTGGATTTACGTATTGTAATGAATTTAACTACATATTGCTAGTATCAGTTTGGAAATTGGGATGTGTTTTATAAGGATACTAAAGACATTTAGCAACTGCAACTGCAACTGGTTTGAAACTGGTTTCAAAATAATTATACTGTAGTCATTATTGCACAACATTTACAACTAACTGGATGCAGACAGAGGAATTACTGCCATACATGTCAGTCAAACTTGGAGCACACTAAAGCAAATAAGTCAGCAAGATGTATTGTTCTTCACATCACAGTGTGTTTCTAAATATACTGTTGGGACACATACAATACTCAGCTTTCCCCTTTACTGTACCTTTCAAGAGCCTGCCTGCAGAGAAACATGCATTTATCTGAAAGGCACCTGACTGCACTTGACCACTGCAATAAAGTACATTTTTTCTTCGATGCCTGCATTAACCGTGGAATCAGATAAGAGACCTGCATAAATGAAAGAATAAAAACGTGATTAGCCACTGTCCTTGGGAAGAGAAATTGTAGAGATTGGGTCATGCAGCAGCTTCAAGAACCGGTTTGGAAACTTTTACTGAAAGCACTTCGTGACAAAAACTGACAGGAAAGCTTTATCAAAGCAGTACCATGTAGCAAGCCTCACCCCAAAAGGCAAATTATTTCTCTACTCATCTACATGCTTAATTCTTCCCCATTCTCACACTTCTGTCATTTTAGCTCTAAAAACATAACACAGCAAAGGTGAGAGGCAGAAAAGTCACCACTTCCTGAAAATCTTACATTCTATAAATACCATTGCACCCTTTCAATAAAAGACCAAACACCATTTTGCTTTTGTTGAAAAGCTTAAGAAGTTCAGACCCACTGAACCCAGCATAAAAACCAAATCTGATTCACGCGTCTGCTTTTATTATTTCATTTTGCCACAAACACTCCTTACCTGTATTGTTTGACATCATATGTTCAACTGGAGGATTAGTACTAACTTGCCACGTTGTTTTAACCTCCTTTGGTCCATGCCCACTACTTATGTCCACCTTCCATACTTCTGGGTGACTGCTGAGAGAATACCAAAAGAAGTCCAAATTCAGTCAGGTATTCAGTCACATCTCAATTTTAATGCCGCAAACACTGAAGGTTCTCTTACTCTGGATAGAACTTCTTGACAAGAGCTGAGCTGACGGGCAGTTGAAACACATGCTTCTCATCTGGAGGGTTCTCTCTATAATACTTTATGCAGATTCTGCAATAGACAACAGATAGTTACTTTCTCTGGAGACGTGCTTGTGCAACACTGCATAAACCTTGTGTAAAATGAACTACACTCTCAGATTTTATTATTTCCTTTTATTTTCAGTTTTAGTCACAAAGAAAAATTTAGCAGGAAGATCCAGCTGCTCCTTCTGCAGTCTCATTATCATCAATATTGAGGGCTGCTTTTCAAAAACAGTGTCTTTACAACTGTTGAAAAGAATCTATTTCTTACTGTTATTTCAAGAGCAAGAAGTAAAATGAAATAATTACTGTGTCCAAGGGAAGAGGCTCTCGTGTTTGAACTGAAGTAGGACTGTACAGCTGACCATTATTTCCAACATATGGTGAAGCTTTTGAACACAATGAACTTGTTCTTGTAAATCTACTGATGTGGAAATGAAGCAATCCTGGAACAGCAAAAAAGGCTTCTGCTCTTAACTGGACACTCAATGTCTACAATCACACAACACAGCCTCAGGATACTAAAATCATTTTCCTGCTTCTTTTGAGAAGGCAGAAGTCTAAGAACAGCCCAGAAGACTCAGCACTATGTTCCATGCTATCAGAGTATGAGCAGAAGTTCTCTGTCCTGCCTGACAGCAACCCAAATCAGATACCTAGGAAATCATATATGAACAACGAAACAACATTGACATTTCTGCAGTACATTGTTACAGCCTCATGATTTGCAGTTCAGTTTCTCAGCTTACAGGAATGATTGCATCCCCCCATCAGTAAGTGTACTCTACTTTACACTGCTTTCAGAGCTTAAAAAATAAAGCATCTTACCAAGGAGGTCAATGTTGCAAGTTCCTGGCCTGTGAGATAAGCAGGGGAAAGAGAAAACAAATAGAATCAATACAGTAAGTAGTTAATGGCTTTTTTTATGCTGTAGTTCTATTTACTACATCAGTGTTGTTTTACTGACTTGTTCAAATGAACTCAGTTTGAGCTTTTGAGACCCAATGTAATGGTAGTGGTATCTATGCAAATGCTTAATTGACTAGTTCTCATCTGTATGTTCGGTACAGAGGAAGAATGTTGGCGTTCCTTTTCTTTAATGAATTAATTTATTAATACCTAATCTACCTGTCTGACTAGGCTTCAAAGTACATAATGTTCATGTTAATTTTATTCGAGTTCTGTAGTGGTTTTAGGAAGAAAAAGAGTAATCATACCAGCATAGAAAATAGCGTGGAGACCTTATCTCCTTCAATATGGGTATTGTTCTGGTTTGTGACTGTGGGAAGACAGTTTCATAATGAAGTCTCTTAGTGATACTTAAACTGTGTTGCTGAATGTAGCATCATTTTCTGCATGAGGAACATAGGCATCCTGAAGATTTCGTTTGTAATTACATACTTTACTTGAACAGTTGTAGGCAATACATGTCTTGGCAAAGATAAATTACTTTTGTTTTTATTCTAATAAACGTAACTCATGTTATTAAAAATTGCCTTCATTATAATTTATGAAATTTCTGTATAAACCTGGTTTCTTTTATTTCTTTTAGCGGTTTGAGGTTCGGTTACTAAATGAATCTATTTAAGGCAAACTTGTGATACTGAAATGGCCATTGTTCAGTTCAAATGCACAACATTCCTAACGGGCATTAAAGTGATGCTGAAGAGGTCTTTCTGATAGGAATGTAATGCTCGTGAATAAATCCAAGGAAATCTTCAGTTCCCGAAGTTATCTGTGGGCACAAGATTAAAAAACAAATTGCGAATTACTTTTTCATTCCCAAATTTGACTGAAAAATCATCTGAAGTTGTCTGATAATTCTGGTGTGCGTATAAGTACATACAGGTGGTATTTCCATAGCTGAGCAGATAAGGGACAGTTAATACGCTGGTTTTGTTTGTGTGTTCCTTTAGAAAGTCCAGATATCCACCACTATGCATAGGGACTCTTCATTAGGTGGCCCATATAGGTGGCCCATATAGGGATGCGGGGCCTATAGGGACTCTTCATTAGGTGGCCCATGGAGGTGGTCCATGTAGGTGGTCCATGTAGGTAGGCAATACCTGAAGGGGTCCTATAGGGATGCTGGGCCTATAGGGACTCTTCATTAGGTGGCCCATATAGGTGGCCCATATAGGTGGCCCATATAGGGATGCTGGGCCTATAGGGACTCGTCATTAGCTGGCCCATGGAGGTGGTCCATGGAGGTGGTCCATGGAGGTGGTCCATGGAGGTAGGCAATACCTGAAGGGGGCCTATAGGGATGCTGGGCCTATAGGGACTCTTCATTAGGTGGCCCATATAGGTGGCCCATACAGGTAGGCAATACCTGAAGGGGGCCTATAGGGATGCTGGGCCTATAGGGACTCTTCATTAGGTGGCCCATATAGGTGGCCCATATAGGTGGCCCATACAGTAAGCAATACCTGAAGGGGGCCTATAGGAATGCTGGGCCTATAGGGACTCTTCATTAGGTGGCCCATACAGGTGGCCAATACAGGTAGGCAATACCTGAAGGGGGCCTATAGGGATGCGGGGCCTATAGGGATGCTGGGCCTATAGGGACTCTTCATAAGGTGGTCCATATTGGTGGTCCATGTAGGTGGTCCATGTAGGTAGGCAATACCTGAAGGGGTCCTATAGGGATGCTGGGCCTATAGGGACTCTTCATTAGGTGGCCCATATAGGTGGCCCATACAGGTGGCCCATACAGGTAGGCAATACCTGAAGGGGGCCTATAGGGACTCTTCTATAGGTGGTCCATATAGGTGGTCCATATAGGTGGTCCATATAGGTGGTCCATATAGGTGGTCCATATAGGTGGTCCATATAGGTGGTCCATATAGGTGGTCCATATAGGTGGTCCATATAGGTGGTCCATATAGGTGGTCCATATAGGTGGTCCATATAGGTGGTCCATATAGGTGGTCCATATAGGTGGTCCATATAGGTGGTCCATATAGGTGGTCCATATAGGTGGTCCATATAGGTGGTCCATATAGGTGGTCCATATAGGTGGTCCATATAGGTGGTCCATATAGGTGGTCCATATAGGTGGTCCATATAGGTGGTCCATATAGGTGGTCCATATAGGTGGTCCATATAGGTGGTCCATATAGGTATGCTGGGCCTATAGGGACTCTTCATTAGGTGGCCCATGGAGGTGGTCCATGTAGGTGGTCCATGTAGGTGGTCCACGTAGGTGGTCCACGTAGGTGGTCCACGTAGGTAGGCAATACCTGAAGGGGGCCTATAGGGATGCTGGGCCTATAGGGACTCTTCATTAGGTGGCCCATATAGGTGGCCCATATAGGGATGCTGGGCCTATAGGGACTCTTCATTAGCTGGCCCATGGAGGTGGTCCATGGAGGTGGTTCATGGAGGTAGGCAATACCTGAAGGGGGCCTATAGGGATGCTGGGCCTATAGGGACTCTTCATTAGGTGGCCCATACAGGTGGCCCATACAGGTGGCCCATACAGGTGGCCCATACAGGTAGGCAATACCTGAAGGGGGCCTATAGGGATGCTGGGCCTATAGGGACTCTTCATTAGGGGCGGGACTGTGGTGAGAGGACAAGGGGTAATGGGTTTAAACTTAAAACAGGGGAGGTTTAGATTGGATCTGAGGAAGAAATTCTTTACTGTGAGGGTTGTGGGGCCCTGGAATGGGTTGCCCAGGGAAGTTGTGAATGCTTCATCCCTGGAGGCCTTCAAGGTGGGGTTGGACATAGCCTTGGATGGCATGGTTTAGTGGGAGGTGTCCCTGCCCATGGCGGGGGGGTTGGAACTCGATGATCTTGAGGTCCTTTCCAACCCTTACTATTCTATGATTCTATGATTCTATGATTAACACTCAAACCCCTCCCACAGATAGAGAAAAACACCCCTGGCCTGGCTTCAGCAACTGCACCAGCTGCTAGGAAGAAGAAAATTAACTGTTACAGCTGAACCCAGGACAACCCCAAACCAAACTATACTACTGAAATACTCAGATGTCAATTTGAGAAAGCAGCACACGATTATACAAGTTAAAGTATTTTAAAACAAATTAACTTTTTTCATTTTGCAGCCATATACAACTGAAAAGTACAACGACTAAAGGAGGCTGGAAACAGCCCTTCAGCAGATGGGAGCAAAAGCGAGATCAAGGTTACCCAAACCATCATTATTTCCTGCATGGAATACCTCTCTCTTCAATTTCTAACCATGTTCACAGCTAGCAGGCTTACCTATGAAAAAACTGACATAATCCTTCTTCATCTTATCCAAACCAATCTCCAAGAGCATTTGCACTGAAGTGATGCCAGTGAGGGAAACAGCCTCCATCTTTCCATGGTAAGACTGCTGAATCAATTTGCTCAGCAAACTGCCACTCCCGTGATGAATCTGAAAATTAGAAAGGTTTTCTTGTGACGTAACTGTGTACAAAACATCATAACCATCAGTCAGAAGTACACCGCCGTTGACACAGAGGCAACCTGCGACAGCTCAAAGTCATTTGAATATGACACAACACAAATGAGGGGCAGTTAAGTGACAAGAGCTATATTGTACTTCAAACAACTCAGAATGTTAACATTTATTGTCAAAATACAAGTACAAACTTATCGTGCAATACAAATACATACCCAGGGCTGTATCTCACCACATTCCAGGGATTCCAGGACCAGCGTGAAACACGCTATCAACTCCTGATAGGAACTGACACCTTAAAGAAAAAAAAAGGTGCAATATTTTATCAATCCATACCATGACTTTAAAAGGGTTAAAGAAACAATGACCAAAAGAGACCACTGAACTGCATATGACTGCTGGAGAACAGCACACAGCAGAGGCAGATGGGCATACAACACATATTAGCTACATTCTCTCTAAAGACATTGAAGATCAACACACTTTTATAAACCTCACTGAACGGCTGTTGCACTCAGAATGAATGCGATTTAAAAGATGCATAAGTCAATCCCTCAAACAGAAAGGACTTCTTATAATCTCTGGAACAGCTTAACAGAAGTTATTTTTGTTAAGTGATCTGAAAAAATAGTAGTAAATAAAAATATATTTTACTGAAGGACCATGAGTGGTATCAAAAGAATGATGATATTTATATGCAGTTTTATCAACTTAAGATGTCCTTCAGATCTAGAAGGACAATTTCTATAGCTTTCTGCTTTAGAGCAGATTAGCATTAGTAATTGCTTAGCACCCTTGACAAACAAATAAAATGAAATATATCTGCTGCTAGATGTTGCTCTACCTTTTTATCTTGCAAGAAGGTAAATCAACTCACACACCTAAAATTAGCTCTTTGAGGAAAAGACAAAACTGTTGATAATTTTCTGAAAAGCTTAGTCCTTAAAACTGAAATTCATATTCATTTCACTCAGAAAGCAACACAGACTAGTAGACAAAGAACAGAAGAATTAAGGGAAACCAGATAAGGCAAAACCCCACAATACACTTACATTTCATTTTGCACCATAATTGTTCAGCAAAATCCAGGTCTCCTCGCTCACTGAAGACTGATTTTATTGAACTGTCCACTGCCTCTGTGTCACATTTGATTTTCTGAAAGAGTTAGTTTGCCTTAAGTAAGACAGGATGTCTTAAGGTTCAAAGGCCTTTGGAATTAAACTTTTCTCCAGAGATCAAAATTGGGTGCATCACTAATTTTTCTCCTTTTCCAGGGAAACTACCACCTAGAAACTACTCTGCATAGTAGTTTGGAAGTGAATTTTTATTTAAAACTGAGACTAATTCCATTCAGAATTATCACATAGGGTAATTGCTATCTTTGGACCAGGAAGTGAAGCCTACCATCAGAAAGGCTTTCAATCACAGCCAAGTAAAGCTCAATCAAGCTGTCTAATAAAAACCTATCATCAAGATGATCCTTTTCTCCTTACAATTGCATGATACACAGAGCACTGGTAAATAGCAAGAATAGAGCCCAGCAAGCACTAGCTCAGAACAACCTATGCTATACTGAACTTAGATGATTAAACAACTGTATGTACACCCAGCAGTGCCCTTGGAGACCAAAATGAATACATAAATAGGTTCTCAGAACAGAAAACTCTTCCTGTCATCCCCATCCCAATTATTTCTGGTTTAGCTGATACAAAACACATACCATTTTTAGCTTATCAGTGAAACAGAAGTTCCCTCTCAATAGTGAAAAGAACCAAACCTTTTCTTGCAGACTGAAAATAAATCTGAACTTGAATTCCTCCATTGCTTTAGAATAGCATAAACCTCTAGTTAATAGGACAGACACCCAACTGATACCATTAAATTGGCCCAAAAGCATTGCATTAGTCAAAAAAAGCAAATTAATGAGAGAACATAAATACTATATACCATAGAAGATATTATGCAAGTAAATATTTGCAGTAACTACAGTCGTTATAAGGGTAACAAGCTGACAAGGTAATTGGCAGGAAATCAGATATACCTCCATTCCATTTCTGTTTCCTGACACACAAGATCCATCCAGCTTCTTCTTCAAATCTAGTAGAGGAGAAAAATAAATTTCACCACTATGAAATAAAAAAGAATCATCAAACCAATCATATAAATCCCCAGACATCATCACAAACAAATATCCTGACCAGACGGCTAACAGACCATATGTATCCATCTAGAAACTGGTTTTACAGGGCAAGGAAATAGTCTGATGATAGAATTTCCTAACATTTATTACAAGCTTTGCATTTTCACCGTATAAACATACTGTTAACTGAGCATTACCTTGTGAAGTGTTAGTGTGGAAGCAGCAACGGGCAGCAAGTGGTCTGCTGAGTGTCTGGCTTTCTTCTACATGGTTTCTCAGAGTTTTCGTCTGGTTTATCTTTTTCCAGTTTATGTTTTGTCTGGTTTATCTTTTGTCCAAGCTTAATCTACATACCAAAAATCTTACGGTTGCATTTGAAAAGCTTTTGCATCCCTACATCCGATTGCCTTCTTAGATCTGGTTTCTTCTACCTTAAACTTCTGACAAGACACACAGCATTCACCACAGGTTTCAGAAGGAATCACTCATTTTTACAGTTATACAAGTATGTGCATGTGTGCGTATACATAGAAATAAAATTATAACTGGAGGAAGGCCCATTAGTGGGAATTACACATACTAATGGACCATTACCCTGATCCCCAAGAGAGAGGAACAGGATGAAGCCATCGGTGCTTTTGGTGTTTGAGTGCTGTGCCTGTGTGGCCAGCTGTGTACACATGTGTTGTATACATACATTTGGGTGTGTGTGCCTACTGGGAATACCTGCTCAGCCTTGGACTCGGCTGGAGCTGGGGGCATGGAGCTGCAGGAGCCTTGCTGCTGCTGGGCTACAGGATTCAGCCTCCCCCTAACAACTACATTTTCCTGACTGGGCAGGGTTTGGATGGAAGAGAGTTAGATTTCTTCATAGCAGCTTGTACAATACTATGCTTTGGACTTGTGATGATAACAAAGGGATGTTTTAGCCACTGCTGAGCAGTGCTTACACAGCATCAAGGCCTTTCCTGCTCCTCACCCCAGCAAGCACACTGGGAGCACACAAGGAGTTTGGAGGGGACAAACTCACCCCTGCCCTGTCCCATCTCTGGCAGTGTCCCAAGGCCAGCTTGGAGAAACCTGCTCTAGCTGAAGGTGCCCCTGCCTGTAGCAGTGGGCTGGAACTGGATGAACTTCAAGGTCCCTTCCAACCCAAACCATTCCATGATTCTGCAATTCTATATGACTATGACACAGCCAGGACAGCTGACCCCAGCTGACCAAAGGGATATCCCGCACCATACGGTGTGCTCAACGGTAACAGCCAGGGAAAGAAGGAGGAGGAGGTGGGTCACACATCTGGAGTGAAGGTGCTTCTCCTCCAAGCCACTGGTACACGTGATGGAGCTGTGCTGCGCTGGGAGGGCCGAATACCTGCCTGCTGATGGGAAGTGGTGAACGGATTCTGCATTGTGCTTTGCTTGTGTACACAGCTCTGCTTTACCTACTGAATGCCCCGTATCTCAGCCCATGCATTCTCACACTCTCACCTTTCTGATTCTCTCCCCTGTCCCTAGTCCCTTCCTTTTTCAGTGTTCCGGTAGCAGGACAGCAGGGAATTGTCTGGGATGTACCTAAGCACAGAAGCACATTGACATTTAAACACCTGAAAATAACCCTGAAAGAACAGTGGATAAATAGTTCTAGTTTGAACTGGCTTCAGTATTGAGAAACTCTCTTCACAAAATGGTCAATTCTCTCTCCAGCCCATCTGTCGAGCAGTATCTCCTTTGAAAGAATCTGCACTATAAGCCTGATTTCAGCAAGGGATCTAGAGAGAATGGCCATTTGCTTCAGCAAAATAGCTACTTCTTTTCTTTGGGGGCTACATTTTTACTAATTGCTGATTATCGAGTAATAGTTGCAAGATAAAGCTAACTGCTCGGTATTCTTTGTTCTTTCAGTTGCTTTGCCTGCTGCACTGGATTTATATTGGATATGTACTGGAGTCATACTGGATTTACATATTGTAATGAATTTAACTACATATTGCTAGTATCAGTTTGGAAATTGGGATGTGTTTTATAAGGATACTAAAGACATTTAGCAACTGCAACTGGTTTGAAAGACTACAGACTTTTTAGTCTTGGAAATACTGTGCAGATGGGTCCTGCAACAGAAGACAGCAGCTTTCCCCTGGGGCTCTTGCCTGGCAGGATATTCATTAAAAAGCTACTCCAGACCATACTGTACGCATGCACGCTGTGCTATCCTTACCTCACCTACAGAACCATAACAACATTACAGCAGGGTTGAAAACTAGGCTTGGCAACAAACACGTACGTGATCTACTTCTCAATTCCCTACAACACACTCCAAAGTGAGTTTGGAAAAACATAAAAGTACCCACTAGAATCCTACATTAAAATCCAGTACCAAGAATTGGCATAGTCTTCAAAACTTCTCACTCCAATTGATCTTGCATCCTGGACATTATTGATGCTGCTGAGAAAAGATAAAACAGAGTAAAGGCTGCTTTAGCTAGAAAAGCAAAATGTATTTAAACAACAAATAGGCACAGTGAAGGAATCCGAAATATCTTTGCTAGTGGTGAGTATATTACTATCCTCCAGCTCCAGTTCCCTAACCAAGCCAACATCAGCCATCGTTACCCCAAACCAAAACAACTGTAAAAATGCCCATACGGCTCCTGAAAGAGCTCCATTAAAAAAGCTTTTGGGTTTTCACTCTCGCCAGATAGAACTGATCATTATGGCACAAGTGCATACTATTCAGATGCGCAGTGCACCAAGAGCCAAACAGCTGTCACTCCAGAACTGCTAATAGCAGAGAAGCAGAAAACGGCCCAGTGAAGCAAAAGGAGGACTTCTTGGAGTTGTTTTCCTACCCTGCAAAGTGCCTGCCCGTATTAATGGTTTCCTAACATTAGAAGAAATGAAGAATCTTCTTACCAAAGAACAGACAATGTAGCTGTAGATGCCAGAAGAGGGAAACTTTGTCAACTGAGGGCGTTATCACTGCTAGCAAGGTGCTAGAATGTGGCAGCCTCAGATCGAGAGGCACGAAAAGGTACCCCTGTGCTCCAGACAGACTGAGGAATGAGAGCAGCTGGAAAAGGAAGGCGACTGCAGCGGTTTTCTCTCATCCTGGTTGCCACCCAGGACTGGAGATGCCTGCTGTCCATCTGCAAGGGAAGTGCTGTCTGGCATCAGAGCCTGGGACATGGTCTTTGGACCTTTAGGCAGACGCTAAAAGACAGGAGCACGCTGATGAGGTGAGATGCCACAGTGCTAGGACAGTAGAAACGCTGTTGCAGGAAGGCAGAGCTGAGGCCATTACTGGCTGGCCCGAGTCCTGCAGCATGAGGACTTCAATTTGAACCTCCTTTAGCTTTCCTTGGTACTAATTTTTCCTAGGAAAACCAAGTGGAATGTTTTCAAAACTGACAGTCATTCTGAGGCACACTAAAGCTTTTGGCTCCTTTCTCGTTTCTGCATACCACGGTGCTGGTTTTCCCCACCGGAACTTCGCAAGTGCTCAGGCACAGAAACCATCCACTAGCAAGTCTTGTCTGGGTACCCTCAGCCATTTGCTGCAACAGATTCTGATCTTTTTTTTCAATTCCTGAATTATTTCACAGTCTCAGAATCCAACACACAGGCATTAAAGACGAGTACAACCTACTCTGCAGCTTCCCTGAGATCGGTTATGTTTCTTGTTTTCCCTCTTCCATCGTTGAACGTGGTCTGATTTGCCACGGTTAGCACACCATTCTTCGTGGAGAAGCCTGGGAAGCATCTCTTCAGAGCTATTCAAAATACCAAAAGAAAGCAGAAATGTTACACCTCACGGCAAGTGAGCTCCGCTTTTGTCGCTTGTCTTTTGTGACATACTTAAACGCTTTCAGAGTCAAGATCAATTGCTTTTCAGCTGATTATCTAACGGAATGCTGACCTTGAGAACTCTTGCGAGAGCCATTCTATTCAAAGTCAGGATTTTTATGCTCAGGCATGGTGGGATCGCCGCTGCCAACTGAAGATTCTAGGTACTACCGAATAACAACAGCAGTATCTGTAGCAGTTTAAGAATTTGTAATAAATGCAGAACTTACTCTCCGTAACTTAGCAGCCTGGAGAAACTGCGGCTTCTTTTTTACGAATCGTATTAGCACCCAAAACAATACTTAACAGCAAATGTCAGCTCCTCGCACGCCACGTGAGCTCCAGCACCGGTCACTATCACTAGACATTCCTGGAGAGGAAGCAATGGAAAAAACACAGAAACTATTGGGTAGACTGAGTGAGGACGAGATTATAAAAGAGAGAGACAAGGACAGATGTTTACATACTCATTTACGTTGCCCTGCTCTTTGCTGCACCAAGTCCTTGCTTCCATTCCAAAGGGAAGAGCAGGTTAGTCCTCCTGCATACCTGTACTTCACCTTTATCTGACGCTTCTGCACTTTCCATACCAGGTTCTGATAAGCACCGATGCCTGGGCTCAATATTCAGCCTGGAATACCTACCTCCCCCCTCCCCCCCCCCACCCCGTTATTCTCAGGAAATTAATTATCTAACACGTCTCTTTTCCTCCTTCTCTCATCTTCACCTCTTGCTGCAGTCTAAAAGAAAATAATAGCTTCTTTGAAAAGGATTTTCTGTCTTTTGGGTCAGTACCTCATTTTTCATACAGATTCTTAATTTTTTATCATTTCATCCATTATTTCCTCATTTGACAGCCTGTGCCTGGCTTACACAATCTCTGTTTTAAAGCATGGAAAAATAAACAGCAGTTTCTTATTCGCATGAGCTTCTAGGTCAGTGACAGACACTCTCGAGCTCTGACACCTGGGCTTGTCTACTCAGAAACACCTGCTGACCACAGTGACAAAACCAGGTTTTTGTCCCCTTAATTCCTCTGCCTCCCTGCATAGGCAGCACTACGTGCAGCACTGAAAAGCAAGCTGCGCTGTAACCGGGCTCAAGTACCACCTGAACTTCAACAGCTGCCCCAGCATTTCCTTCAAGTCAACACCTTGGCCTGGGTTGAGTGCTCACGTTTTGGAAGGCACAACTTGCGCTGTAAAGCATTTCGTATCAGTGATGATTGAAGAGCAAGAAAGAGCTCAGCTTGACCCAATCGCACTCCGGGTGTCCACGGATGGCTCCCTAGAAAAAAAAAATACTAAATCCTTATACTTTCAAACTGTTTGAAACTGAAGGGATGCCACTGCCAGGTAACAGTCAGCACCTCGTGATCTTGCCACAAAACACTTCTCAGACTGGAGCCGTGCTTTCACGTGAACGCTCCCAATCTGCTAAGATGTGTGTAAGAAATAGAACCACTCACGAGGCCTGCTTGGAATGATCATCGAAGGACAATCTTCATCACGCAGGACTTGAGCAGCAGACTAAAGAGGGGAAAAATCGGAATGTTGAATACACAGCAGAAAAACTGAGGTTTGTTTCTCACCCACTCTGAGAAAATGCCCCAAACTGGACTCTGTAGCCTCCTCCCCAAACAGACTGGTGGAGCTGCAAGGCACATTCATCATGTGAGAATCCAACCTCTCAATTGATTTGGGAAAAGACTGTGCTTTACTTTTCTAGTGACAAAAAAAAGAAGAGACCTGTTCACTTTGGATTGGCACGTGCGGTGGTAATGACTGGGCGATCGTTGTTTGCCTCCCCTTGCTTTTCCCTTAGAGAAGAGGGAGAATTTAACACAACTAGCACAGCTGAATTGCAAGGTGGTTCACAGATGGGAGAAATGACACCGTACATCTGAGACCAAAATCACTTCCGTGAGACAGACTTCTTTTCCTAGCTGAATTACTGAGGAGCTCTACGTAACTTAGGAGCCTTAAGAACTGGTTTGAGACACTCTGCTCTACTGCTGGGGAGCACTTAAGTACCAAAGGATACTTGCCACAGTACCGCAACCACATGGAAGTATTCCATCACCTCCTGATACGTACAGACCTTGCGAGGACTGTTAACACCAGGCTCGCAGAACTGCTTAAAGTAATGCCACTGATCGGGTTCGTAGCTGTAGGAAGCCTGAACATCAGTGCAGGTCACACACCTGCCTGGGCACAAAGCTGCAAGAAAAGAAGGGTTTGAAATACCATGACTTAAACAGGCACACTCTGTGCTTAAAGACAGCCTCACCTTTGGGCGACAGACACGCCCTGCGGTTCAGAACAATGCTATCTTTATACAAGGTATGAAACTAAGCCGCTGCAAACTGCTGCTGTAGTTAAACAGTAAGTTGGGGTACCACATGTCTGCCAGAGAGTTATGAAATCGAACCCTAAAAGGACATAAAGAAAGAAAGAAAGAAGAGGAAGGGGCCTGCTAGACACCTGCACAAACAACACACAGCCAGGAGCCTGTCCACAGAGCACCAGGACAATCTACAAACGAGAGACTCCCCCAGAAACAAGACCTGGAACATTTTCAAGTCAATCTCAAATAACCTCCTGTGACACTGCGCTCATCTTCAGCCGCACGCTGTGGCCAGCAAGGTCAGGCATATTTTGCCCTGTAGAGTGCTGGGCGCATAGGCTGCTGTCCTGGTTTAAGCTTATAAACCCATACAGTCGCTCTCTCACTCACTTCCCCCTCTTTCTTCCCTCTGCTCCTGGAGGGATGGGAAGGAGAATTGAAAGAATGCAACTCCCACAGGTTGAGATAAGAACAGTTTAGTAACTAAGGTATAACACAAATCACTGCTGCTCCCACCAATAATAATAATGACAAGGCAGATACAAGGAAAAGGAGAATACAATAGCTCACCATCAAATATCAAGCCCGACCACCCAGTGCACCCCCACCAGTAACAATAATGACAAGGCAAATACAAGGGAAGGATACAATTGCTCACCACCCAGTATCAAGCAGTGCACCCCCCCACTGCATCCCCCACCGTGCACCCTCACCACCCTTCCGGGTCTCTGCTCTCCGTTTCTACATCCTGGACACCACTTGCTGTGGTATGGAATAATCTCTTTGCTTAGTCTGGGTCAGGTGTCCTGTCTCTCCTTCCTCCCGGCTTCCCCTCCTCCCTAGCAGAGCATGAGGCTCACAAAGTCCTTGGCCAGCCTAAACATCACCAAGCAGTAACCGAAAACACTGCTGTTATCAGCACTGTTCCCAGGCCCAAAATCAAAAACACAGCGCTGCTGCACCAGCTACCCAGAAGGAGAAAAATGACTGCTGCTGCTGAACCCAGGACAGCTGCACACTGGGCCATCCACAGCTGTCTCATCCCTTAAAAGCACTAGGATTTAAAGGGCATTTGTAAAGCTTTAATGAGAGAAACTCTCTTTCATCTTCATATGGCATAATTTTTAGATGGCAGAAAATTCCGTGAGCAAGCCTTAGGCCAACTGCTCCCACATCTAAAGCCTTTAGCTCCATGGCCAGGGCAAATCAGCAGCAGAGCAAATGAAGGCTCTGGCCCTTCTCAACAGACTGAGACTTGAAATGACTTGGCATAAACCAGAGAAGCCCTAAGGCCACCCAGTCTGGTAACTCGATGAGCCTCCTGCTACAAGGACCTTGCAACACGGATCGAAGTCTGCATCAGCTCCCTCACAACGCTGTCTCTGCATCTAGAATACTAAGCCTTTCTGAAGAAACCTAATGACTTTATTGGAGCAAGGCAGGCATCCAAACCGAGGGAAACCAGGAGAGCAGCAGCAGCAACCGAAATGCTCCCGGACTGTCTCACCAGAAAAGCTGGGATTAGCTGGGCTCCCCCAGGGCACAACACAGCAAGGTCTATTTGCAGAACAAAAGGAGGGCAATTAGCCCTGCCCCAGCCCCCCATTGCTGCAGACCTCACTCATTTCATGGACAGAGAATTTCAACCTCCAGATCTTTCAACATCTTAAAGCTACAGGGAACAGTTTCATTTCCAAACTAACTGCCAGTTTAGATCAGAGGAAATAAACAGGAAATCCCTTGGCTGGTTTCTAAAGGCTTATTTCCATCTTCACCCC
This sequence comes from Amazona ochrocephala, assembly GCA_039720435.1. Classification (NCBI taxonomy): domain Eukaryota; kingdom Metazoa; phylum Chordata; class Aves; order Psittaciformes; family Psittacidae; genus Amazona; species Amazona ochrocephala. The sequence goes on from JBCFXG010000311.1 coordinate 44,821, forward strand.
TTTCCCTACTAATGAAGATACAGTGTGAATTAAGGACCCTCTGGGCAATTCCCCCCACTTTCTTTACTCCCCCCAGTACCGAGCAATACCGAGCAAAGGGAGAGAGACAAGCACAGTGGCAGGGCTCAGGATGCCGGGCAGGAACCTCCGAGGCGCCTGAAATTCAGCAAGGGAGATTAAGGTAGAAGCAAGCGCACTCAGGGCCCCTGACCCGGCTCCTCTCCGGCAGACCGCAACCCTGCCGCTCCGGGCGCAGTGAAGCTTCCCGCGCCGGGCGGCCAGCGGGCAGGAGACACCCCCCTGCGCCCGCCCAAGGGACGGGCGGACCTACTCGCCTCCCCGGTAACCCCGCTGGGCTCGGATCTCACCTGCTGCCGCCGCTGCCCGGACCCGGACCCCGCTCGCCGCAAATGAGCTGCTGCCGCAAATGACCTCCTGCCGCAAATGACCTCCTGCCGCAAATGACCTCCTGCCGCAAATGAGCTGCTGCCGCAAATGCCCTCCTGCCGCAAATGACCTCCTCCCTCCCCTCCCCTCCCCGGCCCCCGCCCTTGCAGACTCAGACTCAGGGTTTTGGAGTATTTTGCGGGCACGAGGGCTGATCCGGGGACCCTGGGGTGCCCCAAACGACACCATCCATTCACAGATTCCCCACACCCCCGTTTTCATTCCACCCCCCCGAAGCAAAAAGAGACAAACAAAAACAAGAAAAAAAACTCAGCAAAAAGGGAGACACAATGCTCCACGGAGCACTCCCCGGGGGATGTAAACTGGGCGAGGAGCAGCAGTTTCGCCGCCTCTTGGCTCCGCGGCGGCGAAAAAGTAAGCGTTTGCTGCCACCTTGTGCCCAAACATCGGTACTGCAGGATGAGTTGAAGCAGAGGTGCTGCCATCATGTGGCCAATATTCGGCACTGCAGGCGGCGCAAGAAAGCGGGTCCACGTATAACGCTGGACCAATCAGAAAGGCAGGTGGGCCGGGCTAGGAGTGATTGACAGGCCTCTAAGCCAATGGCGGCCGCCGAGGGCAGGGACCAATCAGAGCAGGGGGAGGGCCGGGCTAAGAGTGATTGACAGGCGTCTCAGCCAATGGCGGCCGCCGAGGGCAGGGACCAATCAGAGCAGAGGGAGGGCCGGGCTAAGAGTGATTGACAGGCGTCTCAGCCAATGGCGGCCGCCGAGAGCTCTGGCCAATCAGAGCAGAGGGAGGGCCGGGCTACGAGTGATTGACAGGCGTCTCAGCCAATGGCGGTCGCCGGAAGCTCTGGCCACTCAGAGCAGAGGGAGGGCCGGGCTAAGATTGATTGACAGGCGTCTCAGCCAATGGCGGCCGCCGGAAGCTCTGGCCCGTCAGAGCAGAGGGAGGGCAGGGCTAAGAGTGATTGACAGGCGTCTCAGCCAATGGCGGCCGCCGGAAGCTCTGGCCCGGCAGAGCAGAGGGAGGGCCGGGCTAAGAGTGATTGACAGGCGTCTCAGCCAATGGCGGCCGCCGGAAGCTCTGGCCCGGCAGAGCAGAGGGAGGGCCGGGCTACAAGCGATTGACAGGCTTCTAGGCCAAAGACAGCCCCCGGGGGGCGATGCCCATTCAGAGCTGCCGGGGAGGGGCCGAGCTAAGCGTGATCGACAGGAGTTTTGGTCAAGGGCGGCCGCCGGCCGCCTGGAAGCTGCTTCCGGTGCCACAGTGCTGCTTCCCCACCTCCAGTACAGTTTTGGCCGCATGACGGCAGCAGTTAGTGTTGCACTGAGGCACTCCTTTGCCCCCTCCCGTCCCCACCACCTGCAGTACCGAAATTTGGACACTTGGGGGCAGCACCGAGCAGCACCCGGCACCGCCCCTTGTCCCCTCCCATCCCCACCTCCTGCAGCCCCGAGCAGCACCCGGCACCGCCCCTTGCCCCTCCCATCCCCACCTCCTGCAGTACCGAAATTTGGACACTTGGGGGCAGCACCGAGCAGCACCCGGCACCGCCCCTTGTCCCCTCCCATCCCCACCTCCTGCAGCCCCGAGCAGCACCCGGCACCGCCCCTTGCCCCTCCCATCCCCACCTCCTGCAGTACCGAAATTTGGACACTTGGGGGCAGCACCGAGCAGCACCCGGCACCGCCCCTTGTCCCCTCCCATCCCCACCACCTGCAGTATCCAGATTTGGACACGTGGTGGCAGCACACGCTCACTTTTCGGCACCCAAGAGGCAAGCGGCTGCGAAACGGCCGCTCCCCGACCAGTTCACGTCCTCCGGGGCCACCAACTGCTCACAGAGGCAGGGCTGACTCTTCTCCGTCCCCGGCGCCTCCGTAGCAAAAACCATTCCAGGCCGTCGCCACTGTCGCCAGGGACGAGGCTGGGGCTGTTCTACCCACGCTCCGCAAGCACAGAAAGCGGAGAGGTGTGTTCACATACAAGACGCTGCACAGCACATCTGCCCCCACCGTGGAGCGCTGGCGGTTCCGGCTGTGCTGCACACGGGAGCAGAGCTCTGCACCCGCTGCAGCTGGGATGGGGAAGAGAACCAGAAGGTGACGGGGAGAACGCTTCTGGCTTGCGATCAAACAGTTTAACAACCACCAACCACACAGATCCTAAACGGGATGCTTTTCTCCCCAAAACTTGGTGTGGGTATCCCCCCACCGCCCCTGCACACCCAGAATCGCAGGAGTGGGAGGACTTCTGGGCTCCACAAGCACCTCCTGTCACAGAAAGTCTCTGTTTGGAGGAATCGGACCCAAATCAAGCTGTTACCCCCCCTTTTTTCAGGGAACCCACCCCATCCTCACCTGCTCCTCTGACGAATCATCGCCCCCCCGCCCAGTGACACTGGGGTGCCCCAAATGACACCATCCGTCCCCAGATTCCCCCCACATCCCCCTTTTTATGTCATACACCACCCCCATAAAACACCTCCAAAAAATGAGGAGAGCTGCCCCAAGCCACGATGGTGCCGCAGCTCTTGATCGGGCCCTGCTCTGCCACGTTCCCTCTCTGTTCCCAGGCTGAGACAGGCACCCCAGAGCACCACGGTCCCGGCCCCCATCTGCCGGAGGGTACCTGTTGAGCATCACGAGACAGCTGCAGCAAAAGCCCTTGAAGGTGCTTTTCTTTTGCCCCTCCTCCACGGAGCTATGGACAGTGCGACCAAAGACCCTCGGATTCAAGCCCCCTTGTCTACTGAGAACCGTTTACAGGTAATGTTAAAATAAGTCTGAAAGCATCTACTCCATCTGTTTGTGTTCTGGTCCCGCTCCTTGGCATACAGATGACAGTGAGAAAACACATCAAAACCAAACTCCTTCTTTAACATCTGTTTCCAGAGAGCAGTGTGCAGAGTAGGTAAACACAGAGTCCTGCCGGGCTGGAAGCAAGCCCAGGGCTCTGAAATAAGGTGCACAGAAGAGGCGAACGGTTCCGATGGGATCAAACCATGCCGGGCTTCCAGGCACACGCCCCAGATCTGTTCTTCCTGGTGCTGCAGTGGCTGACCCCAACAGGGACGTGCACCCTGCCCAGTCAATCCCTGAAATACGCGTCACTTCCCATCTGGTTCCTCTTGTTAAGAACCCTGAACACAAAAGACATCTTTCTGCCACGGCCTTCCCTGGGGCACACAACAAATACGGTATTTATTGATGGAGGTGATGAGCGAGAGACTTGGCAACAACAGCCTGAAGAGAGGTGAACTGCGGTTAATAGCTTAAATCAATGAAAAACCTTCTTCAATAAAAAAACACACTGTGCCTGTTACAAATGTTATTCTGTTGCACTGGTATGTTTACAAAGACAGATACGGTAAAGGAAAAGGGATTACACGGTAACAACTGTCCTTAATAGAGTGGTTCCCTTAAACTGAGCCTTGAAAGCAGCAGTTCTTTGGGAGTACGATAAAAAGAACAGAGCAATTCCATACTTCATTTTTAATCCTGCCTCCTTTCACCGTCAGGCCTTCACTGTCATCACCCAAACTCTGGCACTTTAATATGATTTCCCAGAAATCATTGGATGCATGCTGTCATTTGGCGAAAAGTCGGAAGAAAATTCCATCCAACTACTTTAAAAGTAACCACAACTCCTCATAAGAGTATCCTATTTGAAATGCGGAAACTGGCTTCAGTATTGAGAAACTCTCTTCACAAAACGGTCAATTCTCTCTCCAGCCCATCTGTCGAGCAGTATCTCCTCTGAAAGAATCTGCACTATAAGCCTGATTTCAGCAAGGGATCTAGAGAGAATGGCCATTTGCTTCAGCAAAATAGCTACTTCTTTTCTTCGGGGGCTACATTTTTACTAATTGCTGATTATCGAGTAATAGTTGCAAGATAAAGCTAACTGCCTGTTATTCTTTGTTCTTTCAGTTGCTTTGCCTGCTGCACTGGATTTATATTGGATGTGTACTGGAGTCATACTGGATTTACGTATTGTAATGAATTTAACTACATATTGCTAGTATCAGTTTGGAAATTGGGATGTGTTTTATAAGGATACTAAAGACATTTAGCAACTGCAACTGGTTTGAAACTGGTTTCAAAATAATTATACTGTAGTCATTATTGCACAACATTTACAACTAACTGGATGCAGACAGAGGAATTACTGCCATATATGTCAGTCAAACTTGGAGCACACTAAAGCAAATAAGTCAGCAAGATGTATTGTTCGTCACATCACAGTGTGTTTCTAAATATACTGTTGGGACACATACAATACTCAGCTTTCCCCTTTACTGTACCTTTCAAGAGCCTGCCTGCAGAGAAACATGCATTTATCTGAAATGCACCTGACTGCACTTGACCACTGTAATAAAGTACATTTTTTCTTCGATGCCTGCATTAACCGTGGAATCAGATAAGAGACCTGCATAAATGAAAGAATAAAAGCGTGATTAGCCACTGTCCTTGGGAAGAGAAATTGTAGAGATTGGGTCACGCAGCAGCTTCAAGAACTGGTTTGGAAACTTTTACTGAAAGCACTTCGTGACAAAAACTGACAGGAAAGCTTTATCAAAGCAGTACCATGTAGCAAGCCTCACCCCAAAAGGCAAATTATTTCTCTACTCATCTACATGCTTAATTCTTCCCCATTCTCACACTTCTGTCATTTTAGCTCTAAAAACATAACACAGCAAAGGTGAGAGCCAGAAAAGTCACCACTTCCTGAAAATCTTACATTCTATAAATACCATTGCACCCTTTCAATAAAAGACCAAACATCATTTTGCTTTTGTTGAAAAGCTGAAGAAGTTCAGACCCACTGAACCCAGCATAAAAACCAAATCTGATTCACGCGTCTGCTTTTATTATTTCGTTTTGCCACAAACACTCCTTACCTGTATTGTTTGACATCGTATGTTCAACTGGAGGATTAGTACTAACTTGCCACGTTGTTTTAACCTCCTTTGGTCCATGCCCACTACTTATGTCCACCTTCCATACTTCTGGGTGACTGCTGAGAGAATACCAAAAGAAGTCCAAATTCAGTCAGGTATTCAGTCACATCTCAATTTTAATGCTGCAAACACTGAAGGTTCTCTTACTCTGGATAGAACTTCTTGACAAGAGCTGAGCTGACGGGCAGTTGAAACACATGCTTCTCATCTGGAGGGTTCTCTCTATAATACTTTATGCAGATTCTGCAATAGACAACAGATAGTTACTTTCTCTGGAGACGTGCTTGTGCAACACTGCATAAACCTTGTGTAAAATGAACTACACTCTCAGATTTTATTATTTCCTTTTATTTTCAGTTTTAGTCACAAAGCAAAATTTAGCAGGAAGATCCAGCTGCTCCTTCTGCAGTCTCATTATCATCAATATTGAGGGCTGCTTTTCAAAAACAGTGTCTTTACAACTGTTGAAAAGAATCTATTTCTTACTGTTATTTCAAGAGCAAGAAGTAAAATGAAATAATTATTGTGTCCAAGGGAAGAGGCTCTCGTGTTTGAACTGAAGTAGGACTGTACAGCTGACCATTATTTCCAACATATGGTGAAGCTTTGGAACACAATGAACTTGTTCTTGTAAATCTACTGATGTGGAAATGAAGCAATCCTGGAACAGCAAAAAAGGCTTCTGCTCTTAACTGGACACTCAACGTCTACAATCACACAACACAGCCTCAGGATACTAAAATCATTTTCCTGCTTCTTTTGAGAAGGCAGAAGTCTAAGAACAGCCCAGAAGACTCAGCACTATGTACCAGGCTATCAGAGTATGAGCAGAAGTTCTCTGTCCTGCCTGACAGCAACCCATATCAGATACCTAGGAAATCATATATGAACAACGAAACAACATTGACATTTCTGCAGTACATTGTTACAGCCTCATGATTTGCAGTTCAGTTTCTCAGCTTACAGGAATGATTGCATCCCCCCATCAGTAAGTGTACTCTACTTTACACTGCTTTCAGAGCTTAAAAAATAAAGCATCTTACCAAGGAGGTCAATGTTGCAAGTTCCTGGCCTGTGAGATAAGCAGGGGAAAGAGAAAACAAATAGAATCAATACAGTAAGTAGTTAATGGCTTTTTTTATGCTGTAGTTCTATTTACTACATCAGTGTTGTTTTACTGACTTGTTCAAATGAACTCAGTTTGAGCTTTTGAGACCCAATGTAATGGTAGTGGTATCTATGCAAATGCTTAATTGACTAGTTCTCATCTGTATGTTCGGTACAGAGGAAGAATGTTGGCCTTCCTTTTCTTTAATGAATTAATTTATTAATACCTAATCTACCTGTCTGACTAGGCTTCAAAGTACATAATGTTCATGTTAATTTTATTCGAGTTCTGTAGTGGTTTTAGGAAGAAAAAGAGTAATCATACCAGCATAGAAAATAGCGTGGAGACCTTATCTCCTTCAATATGGGTATTGTTCTGGTTTGTGACTGTGGGAAGACAGTTTCATAATGAAGTCTCTTAGTGATACTTAAACTGTGTTGCTGAATGTAGCATCATTTTCTGCATGAGGAACATAGGCATCCTGAAGATTTCGTTTGTAATTACATACTTTACTTGAACAGTTGTAGGCAATACATGTCTTGGCAAAGATAAATTACTTTTGTTTTTATTCTAATAAATGTAACTCATGTTATTAAAAATTGCCTTCATTATAATTTATGAAATTTCTGTATAAACCTGGTTTCTTTTATTTCTTTTAGTGGTTTGAGGTTCGGTTACTAAATGAATCTATTTAAGGCAAACTTGTGATACTGAAATGGCCATTGTTCAGTTCAAATGCACAACATTCCTAACGGGCATTAAAGTGATGCTGAAGAGGTCTTTCTGATAGGAATGTAATGCTCGTGAATAAATCCAAGGAAATCTTCAGTTCCCGAAGCTATCTGTGGGCACAAGATTAAAAAACAAATTGCGAATTACTTTTTCATTCCCAAATTTGACTGAAAAATCATCTGAAGTTGTCTGATAATTCTGGTGTGTGTATAAGTACATACAGGTTGTATTTCCATAGCTGAGCAGATAAGAGACAGTTAATAAACTGGTTTTGTTTGTGTGCTCCTTTAGAAAGTCCAGATATCTACCAGTATGCATAGGTGGTCCATATAGGTGGTCCATATTGGTGGTCCATATAGGTGGTCCATACAGGTGGTCCATATAGGTGGTCCGTACAGGTGGTCCATATAGGTGGCCCATGTAGGTGGGCAATATCTGAAGGGGGCCTATAGGGATGCTGGGGCGGGACTCTTCATTAGGGGCAGGACTGTTGTGAGAGGACAAGGGGTAATGGGTTTAAACTTGGTCTTTTTGGGGAGAAGTTTTGGTCTTTTTATGGGAAGTTTTGGCCTTTTTGTGGAGAGGTTTTGGCCATTTTGGGGAGAAGTTTTGGCCCTTCTGGGGACAGAATTTGTCCCTTTTGGCGGGAGGCTTTGGCCTTTTTGTGGGGCGGTTTTGGCCTTTTTGGGGGAGGTTTTGGTCTTTTTCGGGGGAGTTTTTGGCCCTTTTGGGAAGATGTTTTGGCCTTTTTGGGGAGAAGTTTTGGCCCTTTTGGGAAGAGATTTTGGCCTTTTTGGGGAGAAGTTTTGGCCTTTTTGGGGAGGGATTTATGCCTTTTTGGGGAGAGATTTATGCCTTTTTGGGAGAGGTTTTGTCCCCTTTGGGGAGAGGTTTTGGCCCCTTTGGGGAGAGGTTTTGGCCTTTTTGGAGGGAAGTTTGGCCCTTTTTGGGAAGAAGTTTTGGCCTTTTTGGGGAGAAGTTTTGGCCTTTTTGGGGAGAAGTTTTGGCCTTTTTGTGGAGAAGTTTTGGCCTTTTTGGGCAGAAGTTTTTAGCCTTTTTGGGGAGAGGCTTTGGCCTTTTTGGGGAGAAGTTTTGGCCTTTTTGGGGACAGGTTTTGGTCCCTTTTTGGGGAGAGGTTTTCGCCATTTTGGGGAGAAGTTCTGGCCTTTTTGGGGAGAAGTTTTGGCCTTTTTGTGGAGAAGTGTTGGCCTTTTTGGGCAGAAGTTTTTAGCCTTTTTGGGGAGAGGCTTTGGCCCTTTTGGGGAGAGGTTTTGGCCCTTTTGGGGAGAGGTTTTGGCCTTTTTTGGGGGAGGTTTTGGCCCTATTGGGGGAGATTTTGGACATTTTGGGGAGAGATTTTGGCATTTTTGGGGAGAGGTTTTGGCCTTTTTATCGTGAGTTTTGGACTTTTTGGGGAGAAGTTTTGGCCCTTTTGGGGAGAGGTTTTGGCCCTTTTGGGGAGAGGTTTTGGCCTTTTTGGGGAGAGCTTTTGGCCTTCTTGTGAGAAGTTTTGGCTTTTTAGGGAGAGGTTTTGGCCTTTTTGGGGAGAAGTTTTGGCATTTTTGGGGAGAGGTTTTGTTTGTTTTTGGGGAGAGGTATCGGCTTTATTGCGGAGAAGTTTTATCCTTTGTAGGGTGTCCTGCGTTCAGCAGCAGCAGTCATTTTTTCTCCTTCTTGGTAGCTGGTGCAGCGCTGTGTTTTTGATTTTGGGCCTGGGAACAGTGCTGATAACACCAGTGTTTTCGGTTACTGCTTGGTGATGTTTAGGCTGGCCAAGGACTTTCTGAGTTTCATGCTCTGCCAGGGAGGAGGGGAAGCCGAGAGGAAGGAGAGACAGGGCACCTGACCCAGGCTAACCAAAGAGATTATTCCATACCACAGCACGTCATGTCCTGGATGTAGAATGGGGAGCAGAGACCCGGAAGGGTGGTGAGGGTGCACGGTGGGGGGTGCAGCCGGTGGAGGGTGCACCGGTGGGTTTAGTTCACAGCTCGGTCGTCGAGTGGTGAGCAGTTCTGTCCTCTTCCCTTGTATTTCTCTCGTTATTGCTATTATCGGTGGTGGTAGCGGTGGTTTGTGTTGTACCTTGATTGCTGGGCTGTTCTTGTCTCGACCCGTGGGAGTTGCGTTCTTTCGATTCTTCTTCCCATCCCTCCAGGAGCGGAGGGAAGAAAGAGGGGGAAGTGAGTGAGTGAGCAAAACTGTTTGTAGCTGAGAAGCTTAAACCACGACATAGGGAGAAGTTTTGGCCTTTTTGGGGAGAAGTTTTGGCCTTTTTGGGGAGAGGTTTATGCCTTTTTGGGGAGAGATTTATACCTTTTTGGGGATAGGTTTTGGCCCTTTTGGGCAGATATTTTGGCCCTTTTGGGGAGAGGTTTTGGCCCTTTGGGGGGAGAGGTTTTTGCTTTTTTGGGGAGAAGTTTTTGGTTTTTTGGGGGGAAGGTTTGCCTTTTTTGGGGTGATGTTTTGGCCTTTTTGAGGAGAAGTTTTGGCCTTTTTGGGGAGAAGATTTGGCCTTTTTGGGGAGAAGATTCGGCCTTTTTGGGGATAGGTTTTGGCCCTTTTGGGGAGATGTTTTGGCCCTTTTGGGGAGATGTTTTGGCCTTTTTGGGGAGAGGTTTTGGCCTTTTGGGGAGAGGTTTTGGTATGTTTTTGGGGAGAAGTTTTTGAATTTTTTTGGGGAGAGGTTTTGAGTTTTTTTGGGGAGAAGTTTTTGAATTTTTTGGGGGACAAATTTTGGTATTTTTTTGTAGAGTAGTTTTGGAATTTTTTTGAAGAGAAATTTTTCAATTTTTTTGGGGAGAAGTTTTTGAATGTTTTGGGGGAGAAGTTTTGGTATTTTTTTGAAGAGAAGTTTTGGAATTTTTTTGAAGAGAAGTTTTGGAATTATTTTAAGAGAGTTCTTGGCCCTTTTTGGGGGAAATTTTGCCCCTTTTGGGGGGGGATTTGCATTTTTGGAGGGAAGATTCGGAATGTTTTTGGGGAGAAGTTTTGGTCCTTTTTGGGAGAAGTTTTGGAATGTTTTTGGTTAGAAGTTTTGGAATGTTTTTGGTTAGAAGTTTTGGAATGTTTTTGGTTAGAAGTTTTGGAATTTTTTTGGTTAGAAATTTTGGAATTTTTTTGGGGAGAGTTAATTGAATTTTTTTGGCAGAGTTTTTTGTCTTTTTGGGGTGAGGTTTTGGAATTTTTTTGAGGAAAGTTTTTGAATTTTTTGGGTGAAGATTTTGGAATTTTTTTGGGGAAAGGTTTTGGAGTATTTTTGGGGAGAAGTTTTGGAATTTTTTTGGGGTGGAAGTTTTGGAGGTTTTTTTGGGAGAGATGTTTCCATTTTTTGTTGAGTGGTTTTGGCCTTTTTGGGGAGAGGTTTTTGCCTTTTTGGAAAGAAGTTTTGGACATTTGGGGAGAGTTTTTTGCCTTTTTGGGGGGAGGTTTTTGCTTTTTTGGGGGGAGGTTTTTGCCTTTTTGGGGGGAGGCTTTTGCTTTTTTGGGGGAGGTTTTTGCTTTTTTGGGGGAGGTTTTTGCTTTTTTGGGGAGAGGTTTTTGCCTTTTTGGGGGGAGGTTTTTGCCTTTTTGGGGAGAGGTTTTTGCCTTTTTGGGGGGAGGTTTTTGCCTTTTTGGGGAGAGGTTTTTGCCTTTTTGGGGGGAGGCTTTTGCCTTTTTGGGGAGAGGTTTTGGCCTTTTTGGGAGAGGTTTTGGCCCTTTTGGGGAGAGGTTTTTCCCCTTTTTGAGGAGAAGTTTTGGCCTTTTTGGGGAGAGGTTTTGCAATTTTTAGGGGGAGGTTTTCGCCTTTTTGGGGGATGTTTTGGCCTTTTTAGGGGGAGGTTTTGGCTTTTCTGGGGGGAGGTTTTGGCTTTTCTGGGGGGAGGTTTTGGCCTTTTTGGGGGAGAGATTTTGGCCCTTTTGGGGAGAGGTTTTGGCCATTTGGGAGAGAAATTTTGACTTCTTTTGGGGGGAGGTTTTGCCCTTTTGGGGAGAGGTTTTTGAATGTTTTTGGGGAGAAGTTTTTGAATTTTTTGGGGGAGAAGTTTTTGTATTTTTTTGAAGAGAAGTTTTGGAATTTTTTTAAGAGAGTTTTTGCCCCTTTTGGGGGGGAAATTTTGGCCCTTTTGAGGGGAGGTTTTTGCATTTTTGGAGGGAAGGTTTGGAATGTTTTTGAGGAGAATTTTTGAATTTTTTGGGGGGCAAGATTTTTGCCTATTTGGGGGGAGGTTTCTGAATGTTTTTGGGGAAAGGTTTTTGAATTTTTTGGGGGAGAAGTTTTGGAATTATTTTGGGGAGAAGTTTTGGAATTTTTTGGGGGAGAAGCTTTGGAATTTTCTTGGCAGAGGTTTTTGTCTTTTTGGGGTGAGGTTTTGGAATTTTTTTGAGGAAAGTGTTTGAATATTTTGGGGGAAGTTTTTTGGAATTTTTTTGTGGAAAGTTTTTGGAATATTTTTGGGGAGAAGTTTTGGAATTTTTTTGGGGTGGAAGTTTTGGAATTCTTTTTTGGGAGAGATTTATTAATTTTTCTGTTGAATGGTTCTGGTCTTTTTGGGGAGAGGTTCTGAACTTTTTTGGGTGAGGTTTTGGCCTTTTTAGGGAGAGGTTTTGGCCCTTATGGTGGGAAGTTTTGGCCTTTTTGGGGAGAGGTTTTGGTCTTTGTGGGGGGAGGTTTTTGCTTTTTTGGGGGGAGTTTTTTGCCTTTTTGGGGAGAGGTTTTTGCCTTTTTCAGGACAGTTATTGGCCTTTTTGGAAAGAAGTTTTGGACATTTGGGGAGAAGTTTTGGACATTTGGGGAGATATTATGGACATTTGGGGAGAGGTTTTTGCCTTTTTGGGGGGAAGTTTTGGCTTTTTTGGGGAGAGGTTTTTGGCTTTTTTGGGAGAGGTTTTTGGCTTTTTTGAGCAGAGGCTTTGGCATTTTTGGGGAGAGGTTTTGGCCCTTTTGGGGAGAGGTTTTGGCCCTTTTGTGGAGAGGTTTTGGCTGTTTTGGTGGGAAATTTTGGCCTTTTTAGGGAGATATTTTGGGGGGAAATTTTGGCCTTTTTGGGGAGAAATTTTGGCGTTTTTGGGGAGAAATTTTGGCCTTTTTGGGGAGTTTTTTTGGCCTTTTTGAGGACATGCCTTGGCTTTTTTTGGGAGAAGCTTTGGTCCTTTTTTGGAAAGGTTTTGGCCTTTTTGGGGGGAGGTTTTGGCCTTTTTGAGGAGAGGTTTTGGCTCTTTTGGGTAAAAGTTTTGGTCTTTTTGGGAGAGGTTTTGGGCCTTTTGGGGAGAGGTTTTGGCCTTTTTGGGGAGAGGTTTTAGGCCCTTTTGGGGAGAGGTTTTGGTATGTTTTTGGGGAGAAGTTTTTGAATTTTTTTGGGGAGAAATTTTGGTATTTTTTTGTAGAGTAGTTTTGGAATTTTTTTGAAGAGAAATTTTTCAGGTTTTTTGGGGAGAAGTTTTTGAATGTTTTGGGGGAGAAGTTTTGGTATTTTTTTGAAGAGAAGTTTTGGAATTTTTTTGAAGAGAAGTTTTGGAATTATTTTGAGAGAGTTCTTGGCCCTTTTTGGGGGAAATTTTGCCCCTTTTGGAGGGGGATTTGCATTTTTGGAGGGAAGATTCGGAATGTTTTTGGGGAGAAGTTTTGGTCCTTTTTGGGAGAAGTTTTGGAATGTTTTTGGTTAGAAATTTTGGAATTTTTTTGGGGAGAGTTAATTGAATTTTTTTGGCAGAGTTTTTTGTCTTTTTGGGGTGAGGTTTTGGAATTTTTTTGAGGAAAGTTTTTGAATTTTTTGGGTGAAGATTTTGGAATTTTTTTGGGGAAAGGTTTTGGAGTATTTTTGGGGAGAAGTTTTGGAATTTCTTTGGGGTGGAAGTTTTGGAGGTTTTTTTGGGAGAGATGTTTACATTTTTTGTTGAGTGGTTTTGGCCTTTTTGGGGAGAGGTTCTGGACTTTTTTGGGTGAGGTTTTGGCCTTTTTGGGGAGAAGTTTTTGCCTTTTTGGGGGGAGGTTTTTGCTTTTTTGGGGGAGGTTTTTGCCTTATTGGGGGAGGTTTTTGCCTTTTTGGGGAGAGGTTTTTGCCTTTTTGGGGGAGGTTTTTGCCTTTTTTGGGGGAGGTTTTTGCCTTTTTGGGGAGAGGTTTTTGCCTTTTTGGGGGGAGGTTTTTGCCTTTTTGGGGAGAGGTTTTTGCCTTTTTGGGGAGAGGTTTTGGCCCTTTTGGGGAGAGGTTTTGGCCCTTTTGGGGAGATGTTTTGGCCCTTTTGGGGAGAGGTTTTGGCCATTTTGGGGAGAGGTTTTGGCCCTTTCGGGGAGAGGTTTTGGCCCTTTTGGGGAGAGGTTTTGGCCTTTTAAGGGAGAAATTTTGGATATTTTGGGTGGAAGTTTTGGCCTTTTTGGGGAGAGGTTTTTGACTTTTTGTGGAGAGTTTTTTGACTTTTTGGGAAGAAGTTTTGGCCTTTTTGGGGAGAGGTTTTGGTCCTTTTGGGTGGAAGTTTTGGCCTTTTTGGGGGAAGTTTTGTCCCTTTTTGGGGAGTGCTTCAGGACTTTTCTGGGTGATGTTTTTGCCTTTTTTGGGGGAAGTTTTATTCCTTTTGAGGAGAAGTTTTGCCCCTTTTGTGGATAAGTTTTGGCTTTTATGGGGTGAGATTTTGGCCTTTGTGGGGAGAGGTTTTGGCCTTTTTGGGGAGAGATTTTAGGCCCTTTTGGGGAGAGGTTTTGGTCCTTTTTGGGAGAGGTTTTGGCCCTTTTGGGGAGAGGTTTTGGCCCTTTTAGGGAGATGTTTTGGCCCTTTTGGGGAGAGGTTTTGGCCATTTTGGGGAGAGGTTTTGGCCCTTTCGGGGAGAGATTTTGGCCCTTTTGCGGAGAGGTTTTGGCCTTTTTATGTACAGGTTTTGGCATTTTTGGGGTGAGGTTTTCCCCTTTTTGGGGGGAGGATTTGGCGTTTTTGGGGAGATATTTTGGCCTTTTGGGGAGAGATTTTGAGCTTTTTGGGAGAGGTTTTGGCCCTTTTTGGGGAGAGTTTTGGCCTTTTTATGTAGAGGTTTTGTCTTTTTGGGGTGAGATTTTGACCTTTTTGGGGTGAGGTTTTGGACTTCTTGTGGAGAAGATTTTGCATTTGTGGGGAGAGGTTTTGGCCCTTTTGGGGAGAGGTTTTTGCCTTTTTGGGGGGAAGTTTTTGGCTCTTTGTGTGGAAGTTTTGGTGTTTTTGTGGCAAAATTTTGGCCTTTTTGGTGAGAAGTTCTGGTCTTTTTGGGGACCTGTTAGCCTTTTGGTGCAGAAGTTTTTTCCTTTTTCCGGTGAGGTTTTGGCCCTTTTGGGGAGAGTTTGAGGCATTTTTGGGGAGGTTTTGGAACTCTTGGGGAGGGGTTTTGACCTTTTTGGGGAGAAATTTTGGCCCTTTTGGGGAGAGGTTTTGGCCCTTTTGGGGAGAGCTTTTGGACCTTTTGGGGAGAGGTTTTGGCCTTTTTGGGGAGAGGTTTTGGCCTATTTTGGAGGAGAGATTTCGGCCCTTTTGGGGAGAGGTTTTGGACTTTTTGAGGGGAAGTTTTGGCCTTTTTGGGGAGAGGTTTTGACCTTTTTGGGGAGAAATTTTGGCCCTTTTGGGGAGAGGTTTTGGCCCTTTTGGGGAGAGCTTTTGGCCCTTTTGGGGAGAGGTTTTGGCCTTTTTGGGGAGAGGTTTTGGCCTATTTTGGAGGAGAGATTTCGGCCCTTTTGGGGAGAGGTTTTGGACTTTTTGAGGGGAAGTTTTGGCCTTTTTGGGGAGAAGTTTTGGCCTTTTTGGGGAGAGATTTTGGCCTTTTTGGGGAGAGGTTTTGGCCTTTTTGGGGAGAGGTTTTGGCCTTTTTGGGGAGAAGTTTTGGCTTTTTCTGGGAGAGATTTTGGCTCTTTTGGGGAGCAGTTTTGGCCCTTTTGGGGAGAAGATTTGGCCCTTTTGGGAAGAGGTTTTGGTCTTTTTGGTGAGAGGTTTTGGCTCTTTTGGGGAGAAGTTTCGGCCTTTTCCTTGGGAAGTATTGGAATTTTCAGGGAGAGGTTTTGGCCTTCCTTTTTGGGGGGAGGTTTTGGCCTCTTGGGGGAAGGCTTTTGCCTTTTTGCGGGAAGGTTTTGGCCCTTTTTTGGAGAAGTTTTGTCCCTTTTGGGGAGAAGTTTTGGCCATTTGCGGAGAGTTTTTGGCCTTTTTGAGGGGACGTTTTGGTCTTTTTGGGGGGAAGTTTTGGCCTTTTTGTTGATTTGGTAATTGCAAACAATGTTATTTCTGTGTGTAAGTGTCTAGAAGTGAAATGTACGTAGTTAGTCAGTTGCAAAGTTCATGTAAGGGACACATTAAAGGTACTTGCCTTCGAATGCTGCTGGTGGTGTTTTTTTATGGAGGCTTTCAACCATTTGGGGAGCAGGAAGTTTGGGCCTTTTTGAGGAGAGGTTTTGGCCTTTTTTGGGGAAAAGTTGTGGCCTTTTTTGGGGGAAAGTTTTGGCCTTTTTTGGGGAGGAGGTTTTGGCCCTTTTGGGAGGATTTTTGGCCCTTTTGGGGAGAAGTTTTGGCACTTTAGAGGAGAGGTTTTGGCCTTTTAGGGGAGAGGTTTTTGCCTTTTTGAGTAGAGCTTTTGGCCCTTTTGGGGAGAGTTTTGGACCTTTTGCAAAGAGTTTTTGGCCCTTTTGGGGGAAATCTTGGCCTTTTTGGGGAGAAGTTTTGGCCCCTTTTTGGGGAAAGCTTTTGGATTTTTTGGGGGGAGTTTTTGCCCTTTTAGGGAGAGGGTTTGGCCCTTTTGGGGGGAGGTTTTGGCCTTTTTGGGGAGAGGTTTTGACCTTTTGGGGAGAAATTTTGCCATTTTTGGGGGGAGATGTTGGCCTTTTGGGGGGGGAATTTTTGGCCCCTTTGGGGAGAAGTTTTGGCCCTTTTGTGGAGAAGTTTTGGCCTTTTAGGGGAGAGGTTTTGGCCCTTTGGGAGAGAGGTTTTTGCCTCTTTGTGGGGAAATTTTGGCATCTTTGGGAGAGGTTTTGGCCATTTGAGGAGAGGTTTCGGCCCTTTTGGGGAGAGGTTTTGGCCTTTTGGGGGGAAGATTTGGCCTTTTAGGGGCAAGTTTTGGCTTTTTGGGGGAGAGGTTTTGGCCCTTTTGGGGTGAGTTTTTGGCCCTTTTGGGAGGATTTTTGGCCCTTTTGGGGAGAGGTTTTGGCCTTTTTGAGGAGAATTTTTGGCCTTTTTGGGGGGAAGTTTTGGCCTTTTTGGGGGGAATTTTGGCCTTTTTGGGGGGAAGTTTTGGACTTCTTGGGGAGAGGTTTTGGCCTTTTTGGGAGAGGTTTTGGCCTTTTTGGGGAGAATTTTTTGCCTTTTTGGGGAGAGGTTTTTATCTTTTTGGGGAGAGGTTTTTGCCTTTTTCGGGGGAGGTTTTGGCTTTTCTGGGGGGAGGTTTTGGCTTTTCTGGGGGGAGGTTTTGGCCTTTTTGGGGGCAGGTTTTGGACTTTTTGGTGGGAGGTTTTGGCTTTTCTAGAGGGAGGTTTTGGCCCTTTTTGGTGGGAGTTTGTGGCCTTTTTCTGGGGAGGTTTTGGCCTTTTTGGGGAGAGGTTTTGGCCCCTTTTTGGGGAAAGCTTTTGGCTTTTTTGGGGGGAGTTTTTGCCCTTTTTGGGGAGGTTTTGGCCTTTTTGGGGAGAGGTTTGGAGCTTTTGGGGAGAAATTTTGCCATTTTTGGGGGGAGATGTTGGCCTTTTGGGGGGGAATTTTTGGCCCCTTTGGGGAGAAGTTTTGGCCCTTTTGGGGAGAAGTTTTGGCCTTTTAGGGGAGAGGTTTTGGCCCTTTGGGAGAGAGCTTTTGCCTCTTTGTGAGGAAATTTTGGCTTCTTTGGGAGGGGTTTTGGCCATTTGAGGAGAGGTTTCGGCCCTTTTGGGGAGAGGTTTTGGCCTTTTGGGGGGAAGGTTTGGCCTTTTAGGGGCAAGTTTTGGCTTTTTGGGGGAGAGGTTTTGGCCCTTTTGGGGTGAGTTTTTGGCCCTTTGGGGAGGATTTTTGGCCCTTTTGGAGAGAAGTTTTGGCCCTTTTGGGGAGAGGTTTTGGCCTTTTTGAGGAGAATTTTTGGCCTTTTTGGGGGGAAGTATTGGCCTTATTGGAGGGAGGTTTTGGCAAGTTTGAGGATAGGTTTTGGTCTTTTTGAGGAGAGGTTTTAGGACTTTTTGGGGGGAAGTTTTGGCCCTTTTGGGGGAAGTTTTGGCCCTTTTGGGGGGAAGTTTTGGCCTTTGTTGGGGAAGTTTTGGCTTTTCTTGCGGAGAGGTTTTGGCCTTTTTGGGGAGAGGTTTTGGCCTTTTTGGGGAGAATTTTTTGCCTTTTTGGGGAGAGGTTTTTATCTTTTTGGGGAGAGGTTTCTGCCTTTTTCGGGGGAGGTTTTGGCTTTTCTGGGGGGAGGTTTTGGCTTTTCTGGGGGGAGGTTTTGGCCTTTTTGGGGGCAGGTTTTGACCTTTTTGGTGGGAGGTTTTGGCTTTTCTAGAGGGAGGTTTTGGCCTTTTTGGAGGGAGTTTTTGGCCTTTTTCGGGAGAGGTTTTGGCCTATTTTGGGGGAGAGATTTTGGCCCTTTTGGGGAGAGGTTTTGGACTTTTTGAAGGGAAGTTTTGGCCCTTTTGGGGAGAAGTTTTGGCCTTTTTGAGGATCTGTATTAGCCTTTTTTTGGGGAGAGGTTTTGGCATTTTCGGGGAAAAGTTTTGGCGTCTTCCGGGAGACGTTTTGGCCCTTGTGGTGAGAGGTTTTGGCCCTTTTGGGGGGAGGTTTTGGCCCTTTTGGAGGGAGTTTTTGGCCCTTTTGGGGAGAGGTTTTTCCCTTTAGGGGAGGGGATTCGGCCTTTTTAGGGGGAGGTTTTGGATCTTTAGGGGGGAGGTTTTGGCCCTTCTGGTGGGAGTTTTTGGCCCTTTTGGGGAGAGGTTTTTCACTTCAGGGGAGGGGATTTGGCCTTTTTAGGGGGAGGTTTTGGCACTTTAGGGGAGAGGTTTTGGCCTTTTTGGGGAGAGGTTTTTTCGTTTTTTGGGGAATGTTTTGGGGTTTTTGGGGGAGGTTTTGGCCCTTTTGGGGAGCAGTTTTTCCTTTTTTGGGGTGAGTTTTTTGCCTTTGTTGGGAGAGTTTTTTGCCTTCTTGGGGAGAGGTTTTGGCCTTTTTGGGGAGAATTTTTGGCCTTTTTGGGTGGAGGTTTTGGCAATTTTGGGGAGAGGTTTTGGCCTTTTTAGGGGAGGTTTTTTGCTTTTCTTGGGGGAGGTTTTGCCTTTTCTAGAGGGAGGTTTTGGCCTTTTTGGGGGCAGGTTTTGGCCTTTTTGGGGTCAGGTTTTGGCTTTTCTGGGGGGATGTTTTGGCTTTTTTAGAGGGAGGTTTTGGCCTTTTTGGGGAGAGGTTTTGCCCTTTTGGGGGGAGGATTTGGCCTTTTGGGGGAGATATTTTGGCCTTTTTGGGAGAGATTTTGAGGTTTTTGGGGAGAGGTTTTGGCCCTTTGGGGGGAGAGTTTTGGCCTTTTTATGTAGAGGTTTTGTCTTTTTGGGGTGAGATTTTGACCTTTTTGGGGTGAGGTTTTGGACTTCTTGTGGAGAAGATTTTGCATTTGTGGGGAGAGGTTTTGGCCCTTTTGGGGAGAGGTTTTTGCCTTTTTGGGGGGAAGTTTTTGGCTCTTTGTGTGGAAGTTTTGGAGTTTTTGTGGCAAAATTTTGGCCTTTTTGGTGAGAAGTTCTGGTCTTTTTGGGGACCTGTTAGCCTTTTGGTGCAGAAGTTTTTTCCTTTTTCTGGTGAGGTTTTGGCCTTTTTGGGGAGAGGTTTTGGCCCTTTTGGGGAGAGTTTGAGGCATTTTTGGGGAGGTTTTGGAACTCTTGGGGGGGGGTTTTGACCTTTTTGGGGAGAAATTTTGTCTTTTTTGGGGAGAGGTTTTGGCCCTTTTGGGGAGAGCTTTTGGCCCTTTTGGGGAGAGGTTTTGGCATTTTTGGGGGGAGTTTTTGCCCTTTTAGGGAGAGGGTTTGGCCCTTTTGGGGGGAGGTTTTGGCCTTTTTGGGGAGAGGTTTGGAGCTTTTGGGGAGAAATTTTGCCATTTTTGGGGGGAGATGTTGGCCTTTTTGGGGGGGAATTTTTGGCCCCTTTGGGGAGAAGTTTTGGCCCTTTTGGGGAGAAGTTTTGGCCTTTTAGGGGAGAGGTTTTGGCCCTTTGGGAGAGAGCTTTTGCCTCTTTGTGAGGAAATTTTGGCTTCTTTGGGAGGGGTTTTGGCCATTTGAGGAGAGGTTTCGGCCCTTTTGGGGAGAGGTTTTGGCCTTTTGGGGGGAAGGTTTGGCCTTTTAGGGCAAGTTTTGGCTTTTTGGGGGAGAGGTTTTGGCCCTTTTGGGGTGAGTTTTTGGCCCTTTGGGGAGGATTTTTGGCCCTTTTGGAGAGAAGTTTTGGCCCTTTTGGGGAGAGGTTTTGGCCTTTTTGAGGAGAATTTTTGGCCTTTTTGGGGGGAAGTATTGGCCTTATTGGAGGGAGGTTTTGGCAAGTTTGAGGATAGGTTTTGGTCTTTTTGGGGAGAGGTTTTGGCCCTTTTGGGGAGAGTTTGAGGCATTTTTGGGGAGGTTTTGGAACTCTTGGGGGGGGGGTTGAACTTTTTGGGGAGAAATTTTGGCTTTTTTGGGGAGAGGTTTTGGCCCTTTTGGGGAGAGCTTTTGGCCTTTTTGGGGAGAGGTTTTGGCCTTTTTGGGGAGAGGTTTTGGCTTATTTTGGAGGAGAGATTTCGGCCCTTTTGGGGAGAGGTTTTGGACTTTTTGAGGGGAAGTTTTGGCCTTTTTGGGGAGAAGTTTTGGCCTTTTTGGGGAGAGATTTTGGCCCTTTTGGGGAGAGGTTTTGGCCTTTTTGGGGAGAGGTTTTGGCCTTTTTGGGGAGAAGTTTTGGCTTTTTCTGGGAGAGATTTTGGCCCTTTTGGGGAGCAGTTTTGGCCCTTTTGGGGAGAAGATTTGGCCCTTTTGGGAAGAGGGTTTGGTCTTTTTGGTGAGAGGTTTTGGCTCTTTTGGGGAGAAGTTTCGGCCTTTTCCTTGGGAAGTATTGGAATTTTCAGGGAGAGGTTTTGGCCTTCCTTTTTGGGGAGAGGTTTTGGCCTCTTGGGGGAAGGTTTTTGCCTTTTTGCGGGAAGGTTTTGGCCCTTTTTTGGAGAAGTTTTGTCCCTTTTGGGGAGAAGTTTTGGCCATTTGCGGAGAGTTTTTGGCCTTTTTGAGGGGACGTTTTGGTCTTTTTGGGGGGAAGTTTTGGCCTTTTTTGGAGAAATGTTTTCCTTTTTGTGGGGAAGTTTTGGTCTTTTTGTTGACTTGGGTATTGCAACCAATGTTATTTCTGTGTGTAAGTGTCTAGAAGTGAAATGTACGTAGTTAGTCAGTTGCAAAGTTCATGTAAGGACACATTAAAGGTACTTGCCATAGAATGCTGCAGGTGGTGTTTTTTTATGGAGGCTTTCAACCATTTGGGGAGCAGGAAGTTTTGGCCTTTTTGAGGAGAGGTTTTGGCCTTTTTTGGGGAAAAGTTGTGGCCTTTTTTGGGGAGGAGGTTTTGGCCCTTTTGGGAGGATTTTTGGCCCTTTTGGGGAGAAGTTTTGGCACTTTAGAGGAGAGGTTTTGGCCTTTTAGGGGAGAGGTTTTTGCCTTTTTGAGTAGAGCTTTTGGCCCTTTTGGGGAGAGTTTTGGACCTTTTGCAAAGAGTTTTTGGCCCTTTTGGGGGAAATTTTGGCCTTTCTGGGGAGAGGTTTTGGCCCCTTTTTGGGGAAAGCTTTTGGATTTTTGGGGGGAGTTTTTGCCCTTTTAGGGAGAGGGTTTGGCCCTTTTGGGGGGAGGTTTTGACCTTTTGGGGAGAAATTTTGCCTTTTTTGGGGAGAGATGTTGGCCTTTTGGGGGTGGAATTTTTGGCCCCTTTGGGGAGAAGTTTTGGCCCTTTTGGGGAGAAGTTTTGGCCTTTTAGGGGAGAGGTTTTGGCCCTTTGGGAGAGAGGTTTTTGCCTCTTTGTGGGGAAATTTTGGCTTCTTTGGGAGAAGTTTTGGCCATTTGAGGAGAGGTTTCGGCCCTTTTGGGAGAGGTTTTGGCCTTTTGGGGGGAAGGTTTGGCCTTTTAGGGGCAAGTTTTGGCTTTTTGGGGGAGAGGTTTTGGCCCTTTTGGGGTGAGTTTTTGGCCCTTTGGGGAGGAATTTTGGCCCTTTTGGAGAGAAGTTTTGGCCCTTTTGGGGAGAGGTTTTGGCCTTTTTGAGGAGAATTTTTGGCCTTTTTGGGGGAAGTATTGGCCTTATTGGAGGGAGGTTTTGGCAAGTTTGAGGATAGGTTTTGTCTTTTTGGGAGAGGTTTTGGCCCTTTTGGGGAGAGTTTGAGGCATTTTTTGGGGAGGTTTTGGAACTCTTGGGGGGGGGTTGAACTTTTTGGGGAGAAATTTTGGCTTTTTTGGGGAGAGGTTTTGGCCCTTTTGGGGAGAGCTTTTGGCCTTTTTGGGGAGAGGTTTTGGCCTTTTTGGGGAGAGGTTTTGGCTTATTTTGGAGGAGAGATTTCGGCCCTTTTGGGGAGAGGTTTTGGACTTTTTGAGGGGAAGTTTTGGCCTTTTTGGGGAGAAGTTTTGGCCTTTTTTGGGGAGAGATTTGGCCCTTTTGGGGAGAGGTTTTGGCCTTTTTGGGGAGAGGTTTTGGCCTTTTTGGGGAGAAGTTTTGGCTTTTTCTGGGAGAGATTTTGGCCCTTTTGGGGAGCAGTTTTGGCCCTTTTGGGGAGAAGATTTGGCCCTTTTGGGAAGAGGTTTTGGTCTTTTTGGTGAGAGGTTTTGGCTCTTTTGGGAGAAGTTTCGGCCTTTTCCTTGGGAAGTATTGGAATTTTCAGGGAGAGGTTTTGGCCTTCCTTTTTGGGGAGAGGTTTTGGCCTCTTGGGGAAGGTTTTTGCCTTTTTGCGGGAAGGTTTTGGCCCTTTTTTGGAGAAGTTTTGTCCCTTTTGGGGAGAAGTTTTGGCCATTTGCGGAGAGTTTTTGGCCTTTTTGAGGGGACGTTTTGGTCTTTTTGGGGGAAGTTTTGGCCTTTTTGGAGAAATGTTTTCCTTTTTGTGGGGAAGTTTGGTCCTTTTGTTGATATGGGAATTGCAAACAATGTTATTTCTGTGTGTAAGTGTCTAGAAGTGAAATGTACGTAGTTAGGCCAGTTGCAAAGTTCATGTAAGGACACATTAAAGGTACTTGCCTTAGAATGCTGCAGGTGGTGTTTTTTTATGGAGGCTTTCAAACATTTGGGGAGCAGGAAGTTTTGGCCTTTTTGAGGAGAGGTTTTGGCCTTTTTTGGGGAAAAGTTGTGGCCTTTTTGGGGAAAGTTTGGCCTTTTTTGGGGAGGAGGTTTTGGCCCTTTTGGGAGGATTTTTGGCCCTTTTGGGGGAGAAGTTTTGGCACTTTAGAGGAGAGGTTTTGGCCTTTTAGGGGAGAGGGTTTTGCCTTTTTGAGTAGAGCTTTTGGCCCTTTTGGGGAGAGTTTTGGACCTTTTGCAAAGAGTTTTTGGCCCTTTTGGGGGAAAGTTTGGCCTTTTAAGGGAGAGGTTTTGGCCCCTTTTTGGGGAAAGCTTTTGGCTTTTTTGGGGGGAGTTTTTTGCCCTTTTAGGGAGAGGGTTTGGCCCTTTTGGGGGGAGGTTTTGGCCTTTTTGGGGAGAGGTTTTGACCTTTTGGGGAGAAATTTTGCCATTTTTGGGGGGAGATGTTGCCTTTTTGGGGGGGAATTTTTGGCCCCTTTGGGGAGAAGTTTTGGCCCTTTTGTGGAGAAGTTTTGGCCTTTTAGGTGAGAGGTTTTGGCCCTTTGGGAGAGAGGTTTTTGCCTCTTTGTGGGGAAATTTTGGCTTCTTTGGGAGAGGTTTTGGCCATTTGAGGAGAGGTTTCGGCCCTTTTGGGGAGAGGTTTTGGCCTTTTTGGGGGAAGATTTGGCCTTTTAGGGGCAAGTTTTGAGCTTTTTGGGGAGAGGTTTTGGCCCTTTTGGGGTGAGTTTTTGGCCCTTTTGGGAGGATTTTTGGCCCTTTTGGGAGAAGTTTTGGCCTTTTTGAGGAGAGATTTTTGGCCTTTTTGGGGGGAAGTTTTGGCCATTTTGGGGGAATTTTGGCCTTTTTGGGGGGAAGTTTTGGACTTCTTGGGGAGAGGTTTGGCCTTTTTGGGAGAGGTTTTGGCCTTTTTGGGGGGAAGTATTGGCCTTATTGGAGGGAGGTTTTGCAAGTTTGAGGATAGGTTTTGGTCTTTTTGGGGAGAGGTTTTGGCTTTTGGGGGAGTTTGGCCTTTTTGGGGGAAGTTTTGGCCTTTTTGGGGGAAGTTTTGGCCTTTGTTGGGGGAAGTTTTGGCTTTTCTTGCGGAGAGGTTTTGGCCTTTTTGGGGAGATGTTTTGGCCTTTTTGGGGAGAATTTTTTGCCTTTTTGGGGAGAGTTTTTTTTCTTTTTGGGGAGAGGTTTTTGCCTTTTTCGGGGGAGGTTTTGGCTTTTCTGGGGGAGGTTTTAGCTTTTCTAGAGGGAGGTTTTTGCCTTTTTTGGGGGGAGTTTTTGGCCATTTTAGTGGGAGGTTTTGGCCTATTTTGGGAGAGAGATTTTGGCCCTTTTGGGGAGAGGTTTTGGACTTTTTGAAGGGAACGTTTTGGCCCTCTTTTGGGAGAAGTTTTGCCTTTTTGAGGATATGTATTAGCCTTTTTTTGGGGAGAGGTTTTGGCATTTTCGGGGAGAGGTTTTGCAATTTTCGGGGAAAAGTTTTGGCGTCTTCTGGGAGAGGTTTTGGCCCTTTTTGGGGGGAGGTTTTGGCCCTTTTGGGGGGAGGTTTTAGCACTTTTGGGGATGAGGTTTTGGCCCTTTTGGGGGAGGTTTTGGCATTTTAGGGATGAGGTTTTGGCTCTTTAGGGGAGAGGTTTTGCCCTTTTGGAGGGAGTTTTTGGCCCTTTTGGGGAGAGGATTTTCACTTCAGGGGAGGGGATTTGGCCTTTTTAGGGGGGAGGTTTTGGCACTTTAGGGGAGATGTTTTTTCCCTTTTTGGGGAGAGGTTTTTTCGTTTTTTGGGGAATGTTTTGGCGTTTTTTGGGGGAGGTTTTGGCCTTTTTGGTGGGAGGTTTTGGCTTTTCTGGGGGATGTTTTGGCTTTTTAGAGGGAGGTTTTGGCCTTTTTGGGGAGAGGTTTTGGCATTTTTGGGGTGAGGTTTTGCCCTTTTGGGGCGGAGGATTTGGCCTTTTGGGGGAGATATTTTGGCCTTTTTGGGAGAGATTTTGAGGTTTTTGGGGGAGAGGTTTTGGCCCTTTTTGGGGAGAGTTTTGGCCTTTTTATGTAGAGGTTTTTGTCTTTTTGGGGTGAGATTTTGACCTTTTTGGGGTGAGGTTTTGGACTT
Organism: Amazona ochrocephala; assembly: GCA_039720435.1. Lineage (NCBI taxonomy): Eukaryota > Metazoa > Chordata > Aves > Psittaciformes > Psittacidae > Amazona > Amazona ochrocephala. Next base: position 69,306 of record JBCFXG010000311.1, read on the forward strand.
CTTGTGGAGAAGATTTTGCATTTGTGGGGAGAGGTTTTGGCCCTTTTGGGGAGAGGTTTTTGCCTTTTTGGGGGGAAGTTTTGGCTCTTTGTGTGGAAGTTTTGGAGTTTTTGTGGCAAAATTTTGGCCTTTTTGGTGAGAAGTTCTGGTCTTTTTGGGGACCTGTTAGCCTTTTGGTGCAGAAGTTTTTTCCTTTTCCTGGTGAGGTTTTGGCCTTTTTAGGGAGAGGTTTTGGCCCTTTTGGGGAGAGTTTGAGGCATTTTTGGGGAGGTTTTGGAACTCTTGGGGGGGGGGTTTGAACTTTTTGGGGAGAAATTTTGGCTTTTTTTGGGGAGAGGTTTTGGCCCTCTTGGGAGAGGTTTTGACCTTTTGGGGAGAAATTTTGCCATTTTTGGGGGGAGATTTTGGCCTTTTGGGGGGGGAATTTTTGGCCCCTTTGGGGAGAAGTTTTGGCCCTTTTCGGGAGAAGTTTTGGCCTTTTAGGCAAGAGGTTTTGTCCCTTTTGGAGAGAGGTTTTTGCCTCTTTGTGAGGAAATTTTGGCTTATTTGGGGAGAGGTTTTGGCCATTTGAGGAGAGGTTTCGGCCCTTTTGGGGGGAGGTTTTGGCCTTTTGGGGGGAAGATTTGGCCTTTTAGGGGCAAGTTTTGGCTTTTTGGGGGAGAGGTTTTGGCCCTTTTGGGGTGAGTTTTTGGCCCTTTGGGGAGGATTTTTGGCCCTTTTGGGGAGAGGTTTTGGCCTTTTGAGGAGAATTTTTGGCCTTTTTGGGGGGAAGTTTTGGCCTTTTTGGGGGGAAGTTTTGGCCTTTTTTGGGGAAAGTTTTGGACTTCTTGGGGAGAGGTTTTGGCCTTTCTGGGGAGAGGGTTTTGGCCTTTTTGGGGAGAGGTTTTGGCCTTTTTGGGGAGAATTTTTTGCCTTTTTGGGGAGAGTTTTTTTCTTTTTGGGGAGAGGTTTTTGCCTTTTTCGGGAGGAGGTTTTGGCTTTTCTGGGGGGAGGTTTTGGCTTTTCTAGGAGGGAGGTTTTGGCCTTTTTGGGGGCAGGTTTTGGACCTTTTTGGTGGGAGGTTTTGGCTTTTCTAGAGGGAGGTTTTGAAGTTTTTGGCCTTTTTCTGGGGAGGTTTTGGCCTATTTGGGGGAGAGATTTTGGCCCTTTTGGGGAGAGGTTTTGGACTTTTTGAAGGGAAGTTTTGGCCCTTTTGGGGAGAAGTTTTGGCCTTTTTGAGGATATGTATTAGCCTTTTTTTGGGGGGAGGTTTTGGCATTTTCGGGGAGAGGTTTTGGCCATTTTGGGGGGAGGTTTTGGCCCTTTTGGGGAGAGGTTTTGGCCCTTTTGGGGGGAGGTTTTGGCCCTTTTGAGGGGAGCTTTTGGCATTTTAGGGATGAGGTTTTGGCTCTTTAGGGAGGAGGTTTTGGCCCTTTTGGAGGGAGTTTTTGGCCCTTTTGGGGAGAGGTTTTTCCCTTTAGGGGAGGGGATTCGGCCTTTGTAGGGGAGGTTTTGGCTCTTTAGGGGGGAGGTTTTGGCCCTTCTGGTGGGAGTTTTTGGCCCTTTTGGGGAGAGGTTTTTCACTTCAGGGGAGGAGATTTGGCCTTTTTAGGGGGAGGTTTTGGCACTTTAGGGGAGAGGTTGCGGCCTTTTTGGGGAGAGGTTTTTTTGTTTTTTGGGGAATGTTTTGGCGTTTTTTGGGGGAGGTTTTGGCCCTTTTGGGGAGCAGTTTTTGCTTTTTTGGGGTGAGTTTTTTGTGTTTGTAGGGAGATTTTTTTGCCTTCTTGGGGAGAGGTTTTGGCCTTTTTGGGGAGAATTTTTGGCTTTTTTGGGTGGAGGTTTTGGTCTTTTTGGGGAGAGGTTTTTGCCTTTTTCGGGGAGGTTTTGGCTTTTCTTGGGGGAGGTTTTGGCTTTCTAGAGGGAGGTTTTGGCCTTTTTGGGGAGAGGTTTTGGCCTTTTTGGGGAGAGGTTTTTTTCATTTTTTGGGGAATGTTTTGGCGTTTTTTGGGGAGGTTTTGGCCCTTTTGGGGAGCAGTTTTTCCTTTTTTGGGGTGAGTTTTTTGCCTTTGTTGGGAGAGTTTTTTGCCTTTTTGGGGAGAGGTTTTGTCCTTTTTGGGGAGAATTTTTGGCCTTTTTAGGTGGAGGTTTTGGCAATTTTGGGGAGAGGTTTTGGCCTTTTTAGGGGGAGGTTTTTTGCTTTTCTTGGGGGAGGTTTTGCCTTTTCTAGAGGGAGGTTTTGGCCTTTTTGGTGGGAGGTTTTGGCTTTTCTGGGGGGATGTTTTGGCTTTTTTAGAGGGAGGTTTGGCCTTTTTGGGGAGAGGTTTTGGCATTTTTGGGGTGAGGTTTTGCCCTTTTGGGGGGAGGATTTGGCCTTTTGGGGGAGATATTTTGGCCTTTTTGGGAGAGATTTTGAGCTTTTTGGGGGAGAGGTTTTGGCCCTTTGGGGGAGAGTTTTGGCCTTTTTATGTGGAGGTTTTGTCTTTTTGGGGTGAGATTTTGACCTTTTTGGGGTGAGTTTTGGACTTCTTGTGGAGAAGATTTTGCATTTGTGGGGAGAGGTTTTGGCCCTTTTGGGGAGAGGTTTTTGCCTTTTTGGGGGGAAGTTTTTGGCTCTTTGTGTGGAAGTTTTGGTGTTTTTGTGGCAAAATTTTGGCCTTTTTGGTGAGAAGTTCTGGTCTTTTTGGGGACCTGTTAGCCTTTTGGTGCAGAAGTTTTTTCCTTTTTCTGGTGAGGTTTTGGCCTTTTTGGGGAGAGGTTTTGGCCCTTTTGGGGAGAGTTTGAGGCATTTTTGGGGAGGTTTTGGAACTCTTGGGGGGGGTTTGACCTTTTTGGGGAGAAATTTTGTCTTTTTTGGGAGAGGTTTTGGCCCTTTTGGGGAGAGCTTTTGGCCTCTTTGGGAGAGGTTTTGGCCTTTTTGGGGAGAGGTTTTGGCTTATTTTGGAGGAGAGATTTCGGCCCTTTTGGGAGAGGTTTTGGACTTTTTGAGGGGAAGTTTTGGCCTTTTTGGGGAGAGATTTTGGCCCTTTTGGGGAATGGTTTTGGCCTTTTTGGGGAGAGGTTTTGGCCTTTTTGGGGAGTTTTGGCTTTTTCTGGGAGAGATTTTGGCCCTTTTGGGGAGCAGTTTTGGCCCTTTTGGGGAGAAGATTTGGCCCTTTTGGGAAGAGGTTTTGGTCTTTTTGGTGAGAGGTTTTGGCTCTTTTGGGGAGAAGTTTCGGCCTTTTCCTTGGGAAGTATTGGAATTTTCAGGGAGAGGTTTTGGCCTTCCTTTCTGGGGAGAGGTTTTGGCCTCTTGGGGGAAGGTTTTTGCCTTTTTGCGGGAAGGTTTTGGCCCTTTTTTGGAGAAGTTTTGTCCCTTTTGGGGAGAAGTTTTGGCCATTTGCGGAGAGTTTTTGGCCTTTTTGAGGGGACGTTTTGGTCTTTTTGGGGGGAAGTTTTGGCCTTTTTTGGAGAAATGTTTTCCTTTTTGTGGGGAAGTTTGGTCTTTTTGTTGATTTGGGAATTGCAACCAATGTTATTTCTGTGTGTAGTGTCTAGAAGTGAAATGTACGTAGTTAGTCAGTTGCAAAGTTCATGTAAGGACACATTAAAGGTACTTGCCTTCGAATGCTGCTGGTGGTGTTTTTTTATGGAGGCTTTCAACCATTTGGGGAGCAGGAAGTTTTGGCCTTTTTGAGGAGAGGTTTTGGCCTTTTTTGGGAAAGTTGTGGCCTTTTTTGGGGGAAAGTTTTGGCCTTTTTTGGGGAGGAGGTTTTGGCCCTTTTGGGAGGATTTTTGGCCCTTTTGGGGAGAAGTTTTGGCACTTTAGAGGAGAGGTTTTGGCCTTTTAGGGAGAGGGTTTTGCCTTTTTGAGTAGAGCTTTTGGCCCTTTTGGGGAGAGTTTTGGACCTTTTGCAAAGAGTTTTTGGCCCTTTTGGGGGAAATCTTGCCTTTTTGGGGAGAGGTTTTGGCCCCTTTTTGGGGAAAGCTTTTGGCTTTTTTGGGGGAGTTTTTGCCCTTTTAGGGAGAGGGTTTGGCCCTTTTGGGGGAGGTTTTGGCCTTTTTGGGGAGAGGTTTTGACCTTTTGGGGAGAAATTTTGCCATTTTTGGGGGAGATGTTGGCCTTTTGGGGGGGGAATTTTTGGCCCCTTTGGGGAGAAGTTTTGGCCCTTTTGGGGAGAAGTTTTGGCCTTTTAGGGGAGAGGTTTTGGCCCTTTGGAGAGAGGTTTTTGCCTCTTTGTGGGGAAATTTTGGCTCTTTGGGAGAGGTTTTGGCCATTTGAGGAGAGGTTTCGTCCCTTTTGGGAGAGGTTTTGGCCTTTTGGGGGGAAGGTTTGGCCTTTTAGGGGCAAGTTTTGGCTTTTTGGGGAGAGGTTTTGGCCATTTTTGGGGTGAGTTTTTGGCCCTTTTGGGAGGATTTTTGGCCCTTTTGGGGAGAGGTTTTGGCCTTTTTGAGGAGAATTTTTGGCCTTTTTGGGGGGAAGTTTTGGCCTTTTTGGGGGGAAGTTTTGGCCTTTTGGGGGGACGTTTTGGACTTCTTGGGGAGAGGTTTTGGCCTTTTTGGGAGAGGTTTTGGCCTTTTTGGGAGAGGTTTTGGCCTTTTTGGGGAGAACTTTTTGCCTTTTTGGGGAGAGGTTTTTATCTTTTTGGGGAGAGGTTTTTGCCTTTTTCGGGGGAGGTTTGGCTTTTCTGGGGGGAGGTTTTGGCTTTTCTGGGGGAGGTTTTGGCCTTTTTGGGGGCAGGTTTTGGCCTTTTTGGTGGGAGGTTTTGGCTTTTCTAGAGGGAGGTTTTGGCCTTTTTGGGGGGAGTTTTTGGCCTTTTTCGGGGGAGGTTTTGGCCTATTTTGGGGGAGAGATTTTGGCCCTTTTGGGAGAGGTTTTGGACTTTTTGAAGGGAAGTTTTGGCCCTTTTGGGGAGAAGTTTGGCCTTTTTGAGGATATGTATTAGCCTTTTTTTGGGGAGAGGTTTTGGCATTTTCGGGAGAGGTTTTGGCCCTTTTGGGGGGAGGTTTTGGCCCTTTTGAGGGGAGCTTTTGGCATTTTAGGGATGAGGTTTTGGCTCTTTAGGGGGAGGTTTTGGCCCTTTTGGAGGAGTTTTTGGCCCTTTTGGGGAGAGGTTTTTCCCTTTAGGGGAGGGGATTCGGCCTTTTTAGGGGGAGGTTTTGGCACTTTAGGGGAGAGGTTTCGGCCTTTTTGGGGAGAGGTATTTTTGTTTTTTGGGGAATGTTTTGGCGTTTTTTGGGGATGTTTTGGTCCTTTTGGGGAGCAGTTTTTGCTTTTTTGGGGTGAGTTTTTTGCGTTTGTAGGGAGATTTTTTTGCCTTCTTGGGGAGAGGTTTTGGCCTTTTTGGGGAGAATTTTTGGCTTTTTTGGGTGGAGGTTTTGGCAATTTTGGGGAGAGGTTTTGGCCTTTTTCGGGGGAGGTTTTGGCTTTTCTGGGGGGAGGTTTTGGCTTTCTAGAGGAGGTTTTGGCCTTTTTGGGGAGAGGTTTTGGCCTTTTTGGGGAGAGGTTTTTTCATTTTTTGGGGAATGTTTTGGCGTTTTTTGGGGGAGGTTTTGGCCCTTTTGGGGAGCAGTTTTTCCTTTTTTGGGGTGAGTTTTTTGCCTTTGTTGGGAGAGTTTTTGCCTTTTTGGGGAGAGGTTTTGGCCTTTTTGGGGAGAATTTTTGGCCTTTTGGGTGGAGGTTTTGGCAATTTTGGGGAGAGGTTTTGGCCTTTTTAGGGGGAGGTTTTTTGCTTTTCTTGGGGGAGGTTTTGCCTTTTCTAGAGGGAGGTTTTGGCCTTTTTGGGGGCAGGTTTTGGCCTTTTTTGGGGAAAAGTTGTGGCCTTTTTTGGGGGAAAGTTTTGGCCTTTTTTGGGGAGGAGGTTTTGGCCCTTTTGGGAGGATTTTTGGCCCTTTTGGGGAGAAGTTTTGGCACTTTAGAGGAGAGGTTTTGGCCTTTTAGGGGAGAGGGTTTTGCCTTTTTGAGTAGAGCTTTTGGCCCTTTTGGGGAGAGTTTTGGACCTTTTGCAAAGAGTTTTTGGCCCTTTTGGGGGAAATTTTGGCCTTTTTGGGAGAGGTTTTGGCCCCTTTTTGGGGAAAGCTTTTGGCTTTTTTGGGGGGAGTTTTTGCCCTTTTAGGGAGAGGGTTTGGCCCTTTTGGGGGGAGGTTTTGGCCTTTTTGGGAGAGGTTTTGACCTTTTGGGGAGAAATTTTGCCTTTTTTGGGGGGAGATGTTGGCCTTTTGGGGGGGAATTTTTGGCCCCTTTGGGGAGAAGTTTTGGCCCTTTTGGGGAGAAGTTTTGGCCTTTTAGGGAGAGGTTTTGGCCCTTTGGGAGAGAGCTTTTGCCTCTTTGTGAGGAAATTTTGGCTTCTTTGGGAGAGGTTTTGGCCATTTGAGGAGAGGTTTCGGCCCTTTTGGGGAGAGGTTTTGGCCTTTTGGGGGAAGATTTGGCCTTTTAGGGGCAAGTTTTGGCTTTTTGGGGGAGAGGTTTTGGCCCTTTTGGGGTGAGTTTTTGGCCCTTTGGGGAGGATTTTTGGCCCTTTTGGAGAGAAGTTTTGGCCCTTTTGGGGAGAGGTTTTGGCCTTTTTGAGGAGAATTTTTGGCCTTTTTGGGGGGAAGCTATTGGCCTTATTGGAGGGAGGTTTTGGCAAGTTTGAGGATAGGTTTTGGCCCTTTTGGGGAGAGGTTTTGGCCCTTTTGGGGGAGGCTTTGGCCCTTTTGAGGGGAGCTTTTGGCATTTTAGGGATGAGGTTTTGGCTCTTTAGGGAGAGGTTTTGGCCCTTTTGGAGGGAGTTTTTGGCCCTTTTGGGGAGAGGTTTTTCCCTTTAGGGGAGGGATTCGGCCTTTTTAGGGGGAGGTTTTGCTCTTTAGGGGGGAGGTTTTGGCCCTTCTGGTGGGAGTTTTTGGCCCTTTTGGGAGAGGTTTTTCACTTCAGGGGAGGGGATTTGGCCTTTTTAGGGGGAGGTTTTGGCACCTTAGGGGAGAGGTTTCGGCCTTTTTGGGGAGAGTTTTTGCCCTTTTCGTGTAGAGGTTTCGGCCTTTTTGGGGAGAGATTTTGGCCTTTTTGGGTGGAGGTTTTGGCCTTTTGGGGAGAGGTTTTGGCCTTTTTGGGGAGAGGTTTTGACCTTTTGGGGAGAAATTTTGCCATTTTTGGGGGAGATGTTGGCCTTTTGGCGGGGGAATTTTTGTCCCCTTTGGGGAGAAGTTTTGGCCCTTTTGGGGAGAAGTTTTGGCCTTTTAGGGGAGAGGTTTTGGCCCTTTGGGAGAGAGGTTTTTGCCTCTTTGTGGGGAAATTTTGGCTTCTTTGGGAGAGGTTTTGGCCATTTGAGGAGAGGTTTCGGCCCTTTTGGGGAGAGGTTTTGGCCTTTTGGGGGGAAGATTTGGCCTTTTAGGGCAAGTTTTGGCTTTTTGGGGGAGGGGTTTTGGCCCTTTTGGGGTGAGTTTTTGGCCCTTTTGGGAGGATTTTTGGCCCCTTTGGGGAGAGGTTTTGGCCTTTTTGAGGAGAATTTTTGGCCTTTTTGGGGGGAAGTTTTGGCCTTTTTGGGGGAAGTTTTGGACTTCTTGGGAGAGGTTTTGGCCTTTTTGGGAGAGGTTTTGGCCTTTTTGGGGGGAAGTTTTGGCCTTTTTGGGGGAGAATTTTTTGCCTTTTTGGGGAGAGGTTTTGCCTTTTTCGGGGGAGGTTTTGGCTTTTCTGGGGGAGGTTTTGGCTTTTCTGGGGGAGGTTTTGGCCTTTTTGGGGGCAGGTTTTGGCCTTTTTGGGGGGAGGTTTTGGCTTTTCTAGAGGGAGGTGTTGGCCTTTTTGGGGGAGTTTTTGGCCTTTTTAGGGGGAGGTTTTGGCCTATTTTGGAGGAGAGATTTCGGCCCTTTTGGGAGAGGTTTTGGACTTTTTGAAGGGAAGTTTTGGCCTTTTTGGGAAAGTTTTGGCCTTTTTGGGGAGAGATTTTGGCCCTTTTGGGGAATGGTTTTGGCCTTTTTGGGGAGAGGTTTTGGCCTTTTTGGGGAGTTTTGGCTTTTTCTGGGAGAGATTTTGCCCTTTTGGGGAGCAGTTTTGGCCCTTTTGGGGAGAAGATTTGGCCCTTTTGGGAAGAGGTTTTGGTCTTTTTGGTGAGAGGTTTTGGCTCTTTTGGGGAGAAGTTTCGGCCTTTTCCTTGGGAAGTATTGGAATTTTCAGGGAGAGGTTTTGGCCTTCCTTTTTGGGGAGAGGTTTTGGCCTCTTGGGGGAAGGTTTTTGCCTTTTTGCGGGAAGGTTTTGGCCCTTTTTTGGAGAAGTTTTGTCCCTTTTGGGGAGAAGTTTTGGCCATTTGCGGAGAGTTTTTGGCCTTTTTGAGGGGACGTTTTGGTCTTTTTGGGGGGAAGTTTTGGCCTTTTTTGGAGAAATGTTTTCCTTTTTGTGGGGAAGTTTGGTCTTTTTGTTGATTTGGGAATTGCAAACAATGTTATTTCTGTGTGTAAGTGTCTAGAAGTGAAATGTACGTAGTTAGTCAGTTGCAAAGTTCATGTAAGGGACACATTAAAGGTACTTGCCTTCGAATGCTGCTGGTGGTGTTTTTTTATGGAGGCTTTCAACCATTTGGGGAGCAGGAAGTTTTGGCCTTTTTGAGGAGAGGTTTTGGCCTTTTTTGGGGAAAAGTTGTGGCCTTTTTTGGGGGAAAGTTTTGGCCTTTTTTGGGGAGGAGGTTTTGGCCCTTTTGGGAGGATTTTTGGCCCTTTTGGGGAGAAGTTTTGGCACTTTAGAGGAGAGGTTTTGGCCTTTTAGGGGAGAGGGTTTTGCCTTTTTGAGTAGAGCTTTTGGCCCTTTTGGGGAGAGTTTTGGACCTTTTGCAAAGAGTTTTTGGCCCTTTTGGGGAAATCTTGGCCTTTTTGGGGAGAGGTTTGGCCCCTTTTTGGGGAAAGCTTTTGGCTTTTTTGGGGGGAGTTTTTGCCCTTTTAGGGAGAGGGTTTGGCCTTTTTGGGGAGAGGTTTTGACCTTTTGGGGAGAAATTTTGCCATTTTTGGGGGGAGATGTTGGCCTTTTTGGGGGGAATTTTTGTCCCCTTTGGGAGAAGTTTTGGCCCTTTTGGGGAGAAGTTTTGGCCTTTTAGGGGAGAGGTTTTGGCCCTTTGGGAGAGAGGTTTTTGCCTCTTTGTGGGGAAATTTTGGCTTCTTTGGGAGAGGTTTTGGCCATTTGAGGAGAGGTTTCGGCCCTTTTGGGGAGAGGTTTTGACCTTTTGGGGGAAGATTTGGCCTTTTAGGGGCAAGTTTTGGCTTTTTGGGGGAGAGGTTTTGGCCCTTTTGGGGAGAGCTTTTGGCCTTTTTGGAGAGAGGTTTTGGCCTTTTGGGGAGAGGTTTTGGCCTTTTTGGGGGAAGTTTTGGCCTTTTTGGGGGGAAGTTTTGGCCTTTTTGGGGGGAAGTTTTGGACTTCTTGGGGAGAGGTTTTGGCCTTTTTGGGAGAGGTTTTGGCCCCTTTGGGGAGAATTTTTTGCCTTTTTGGGGAGAGGTTTTTGCCTTTTTCGGGGGAGGTTTTGGCTTTTCTGGGGGGAGGTTTTGGCTTTTCTGGGGGAGGTTTTGGCCTTTTTGGGGGCAGGTTTTGGCCTTTTTGGGGGGAGGTTTTGGCTTTTCTAGAGGGAGGTTTTGGCCTTTTTGGGGGGAGTTTTTGGCCTTTTTAGGGGGAGGTTTTGGCCTATTTTGGGGGAGAGATTTCGGCCCTTTTGGGGAGAGGTTTTGGACTTTTTGAGGGGAAGTTTTGGCCTTTTTGGGGAGAAGTTTTGGCCTTTTTGGGGAGAGATTTTGGCCCTTTTGGGAATGGTTTTGGCCTTTTTGGGGAGAGGTTTTGGCCTTTTTGGGGAGTTTTGGCTTTTTCTGGGAGAGATTTTGGCCCTTTTGGGGAGCTGTTTTGGCCCTTTTGGGGAGAAGATTTGGCCCTTTTGGGAAGAGGTTTTGGTCTTTTTGGTGAGAGGTTTTGGCTCTTTTGGGGAGAAGTTTCGGCCTTTTCCTTGGGAAGTATTGGAATTTTCAGGGAGAGTTTTGGCCTTCCTTTTTGGGGAGAGGTTTTGGCCTCTTGGGGGAAGGTTTTTGCCTTTTTGCGGGAAGGTTTTGGCCCTTTTTTGGAGAAGTTTTGTCCCTTTTGGGGAGAAGTTTTGGCCATTTGCGGAGAGTTTTTGGCCTTTTTGAGGGGACGTTTTGGTCTTTTTGGGGGGAAGTTTTGGCCTTTTTTGGAGAAATGTTTTCCTTTTTGTGGGGAAGTTTTGGTCTTTTTGTTGATTTGGGAATTGCAACCAATGTTATTTCTGTGTGTAAGTGTCTAGAAGTGAAATGTACGTAGTTAGTCAGTTGCAAAGTTCATGTAAGGGACACATTAAAGGTACTTGCCTTCGAATGCTGCTGGTGGTGTTTTTTTATGGAGGCTTTCAACCATTTGGGGAGCAGGAAGTTTTGGCCTTTTTGAGGAGAGGTTTTGGCCTTTTTTGGGGAAAAGTTGTGGCCTTTTTTGGGGGAAAGTTTGGCCTTTTTTGGGGAGGAGGTTTTGGCCCTTTTGGGAGGATTTTTGGCCCTTTTGGGGAGAAGTTTTGGCACTTTAGAGGAGAGGTTTTGGCCTTTTAGGGGAGAGGGTTTTGCCTTTTGGAGTAGAGCTTTTGGCCCTTTTGGGGAGAGTTTTGGACCTTTTGCAAAGAGTTTTTGGCCCTTTTGGGGGAAATTTTGGCCTTTTTGGGGAGAGGTTTTGGCCCCTTTTTGGGGAAAGCTTTTGGCTTTTTTGGGGGAGGTTTTGGCCCCTTTTTGGGGAAAGGTTTTGGCTTTTTTGGGGGGAGTTTTTGCCCTTTTAGGGAGAGGGTTTGTCCCTTTTGGGGGGAGGTTTTGGCCTTTTTGGGGAGAGGTTTGGACCTTTTGGGGAGAGGTTTTGGCCTTTTGGGGGCAATATTTGGCCTTTTATGGGCAAGTTTTGGCTTTTTGGGGGAGAGGTTTTGGCCCTTTTGGGGTGTGTTTTTGGCCCTTTTGGGAGGATTTTTGGCCTTTTTGGGGAGAGGTTTTGGCCTTTTTGAGGAGAATTTTTGGCCTTTTTGGGGGGAAGTTTTGGCCTTTTTAGGGGGAAGTTTTGGCCTTTTTGGGGGGAAGTTTTGGACTTCTTGGGGAGAGGTTTTGGCCTTTTTGGGAAAGGTTTTGGCCTTTTTGGGGACAGGTTTTGGCCTTTTTGGGGAGAATTTTTTTGCCTTTTTGGGGAGAGGTTTTTGCCTTTTTCGGGGGAGGTTTTGGCTTTCTGGTGGGAGGTTTTGGCTTTTGTAGAGGGAGGTTTTGGCCTTTTGGGGGCAGGTTTTGGCCTTTTTGGGGGGAGGTTTTGGCTTTTGTAGAGGGAGGTTTTGGCCTTTTTGGGGGGAGTTTTGGCCATTTTAGTGGGAGGTTTTGGCCTATTTTGGGGGAGAGATTTTGGCCCTTTTGGGGAGAGGTTTTGGACTTTTTGAAGGGAAGTTTTGGCCCTTTTGGGAGAAGTTTTGGCCTTTTTGAGGATATGTATTAGCCTTTTTTTGGGGAGAGGTTTTGGCATTTTCGGGGAGAAGTTTTGCAATTTTCGGGGAAAAGTTTTGGCGTCTTCCAGGAGAGGTTTTGGCTCTTTAGGGGGGAGGTTTTGGCCCTTCTGGTGGGAGGTTTTGGCCCTTCTGGGAAGAGGTTTTGGCCCTTTTGGGGGAGGTTTTGGCCCTTTCGAGGGGAGCTTTTGGCATTTTAGGGATGAGGTTTTGGCTCTTTAGGGGGAGGTTTTGGCTCTTTGGAGGGAGTTTTTGGCCCTTTTGGGGAGAGGTTTTTCACTTCAGGGGAGGGGATTTGGCCTTTTTAGGGGGAGGTTTTGGCACTTTAGGGGAGAGGTTTTGGCCTTTTTGGGGAGAGGTTTTTTCGTTTTTTGGGAATGTTTTGCGTTTTTTGGGTGGAGGTTTTGGCCCTTTTGGGAGCAGTTTTTGCTTTTTTGGGGTGAGTTTTTTGCCTTTGTAGGGAGAGTTTTTTGCCTTCTTGGGGAGATGTTTTGGCCTTTTGGGGGAGAATTTTTGGCCTTTTTGGGTGGAGGTTTTGGCAATTTTGGGGAGAGGTTTTTGCCTTTTTCGGGGGAGGTTTTGGCTTTTCTGGGGGGAGGTTTTGGCTTTTCTAGAGGAGGTTTTGGCCTTTTTGGGGAGAGGTTTTGGCCTTTTTGGGGAGAGGTTTTGACCTTTTTGGGGAGAGGTTTTTTTCTTTTTGGGGAAAGGTTTTTGCCTTTTTCGGGGGAGGTTTTGGGTTTTATGGGGGGAGGTTTTGCCTTTTCTAGAGGGAGGTTTTGGCCTTTTTGGTGGGAGGTTTTGGCTTTTCTAGAGGGAGGTTTTGGCCTTTTTGGGGGAGTTTTTGGCCTTTTTAGGGGGAGGTTTTGGCCTTTTTAGGGAGAGGTTTTGGCCTATTTTTGGGGAGAGATTTTGGCCCTTTTGGGGAGAGGTTTTGGACTTTTTGAAGGGAAGTTTTGGCCCTTTTGGGGAGAAGTTTTGGCCTTTTTGAGGATATGTATTAGCCTTTTTTTGGGGAGAGGTTATGGCATTTTCGGGGAGAGGTTTTGCAATTTTCGGGGAAAAGTTTTGGCGTCTTCCGGGAGAGGTTTTGGCCCTTGTGGGGAGAGGTTTTGGCACTTTTGGGAGAGGTTTTGGCCCTTTTGAGGGGAGCTTTTGGCATTTTAGGGATGAGGTTTTGGCCCTTTTGGAGGGTGATTTTGGCCCTTTTGGGGAGAGGTTTTGGCCCTTTCGGGGGGGGGGATTTGGCCTTTTTAGGGGAGGTTTTGGCAGTTTAGGAGGGAGGTTTTGGCCCTTCTGATGGGAGTTTTTGGCCCTTTTGGGGGGAGATTTTTCCCTTTAGGGGAGGGGATTTGGCCTTTTTAGGGGGAGGTTTTGGCACCTTAGTGGAGAGGTTTCGGCCTTTTTGGGGAGAGTTTTTGGCCTTTTTGGGTAGAGGTTTCGGCCTTTTTGGGGAGAGATTTTGGCCTTTTTGGGTGGTGGTTTTGGCAATTTTGGGGAGAGGTTTTGGCCTTTTTAGGGGGAGGTTTTGGCTTTTCTGGGGGGAGGTTTTGGCTTTTCTAGAGGGAGGTTTTGGCCTTTTTGGGGAGAGGTTTTGGCCTTTTTGGGAGAGGGTTTTTCATTTTTTGGGGGATGTTTTGGCGTTTTTGGGGGAGGTTTGGCCCTTTTGGGGAGCTGTTTTTCCTTTTTTGGGGTGAGTTTTTTGCCTTTGTTGGGAGAGTTTTTTGCCTTTTTGGGAGAGGGTTTGGCAATTTTGGGGAGAATTTTTGGCCTTTTTGGGTGGAGGTTTGGCAATTTTGGGGAGAGGTTTTGGCCTTTTTAGGGGGAGGTTTTTTGCTTTTCTTGGGGGAGGTTTTGCCTTTTCTAGAGGGAGGTTTTGGCCTTTTTGGTGGGAGGTTTTGGCTTTTCTGGGGGGATGTTTTGGCATTTTTAGAGGGAGGTTTTGGCCTTTTTGGGGAGAGGTTTTGGCCTTTTTGGGGAGAGGTTTTGCCTTTTTGGGGAGATATTTTGGCCTTTTTGGAGAGATTTTGAGCTTTTTGGGGAGAGGTTTTGGCCCTTTGGGGAGAGAGTTTTGGCCTTTTTATGTAGAGGTTTTGTCTTTTTGGGGTGAGATTTTGACCTTTTTGGGGTGAGGTTTTGGACTTCTTGTGGAGAAGATTTTGCATTTGTGGGAGAGGTTTTGGCCCTTTTGGGGAGAGGTTTTTGCTTTTTGGGGGGAAGTTTTTGGCTCTTTGTGTGGAAGTTTTGGAGTTTTTGTGGCAAAATTTTGGCCTTTTTGGTGAGAAGTTCTGGTCTTTTTGGGGACCTGTTAGCCTTTTGGTGCAGAAGTTTTTTCCTTTTTCTGGTGAGGTTTTGGCCTTTTTGGGGAGAGGTTTTGGCCTTTTGGGGAGAGGTTTGGAGCTTTTGGGGAGAAATTTTGCCATTTTTGGGGGGAGATGTTGGCCTTTTGGGGCGGAATTTTGGCCCCTTTTGGGGAGAAGTTTTGGCCCTTTTGGGGAGAAGTTTTGGCCTTTTAGGGGAGAGGTTTTGGCCCTTTGGGAGAGAGGTTTTTGCCTCTTTGTGGGGAAATTTTGGCTTCTTTGGGAGAGGTTTTGGCCATTTGAGGAGAGGTTTCGGCCCTTTTGGGGAGAGGTTTTGGCCTTTTGGGGGGAAGGTTTGGCCTTTTAGGGGCAAGTTTTGGCTTTTTGGGGGAGAGGTTTTGGCCCTTTTGGGGTGAGTTTTTGGCCCTTTTGGGGTAAGTTTTTGGCCCTTTTGGGGAGAAGTTTTGGCCTTTTTGAGGAGAATTTTTGGCCTTTTTGGGGGGAAGTTTTGGCCTTTTTGGGGGGAAGTTTTGGCCTTTTTTGGGGAAGTTTTGGACTTCTTGGGGAGAGGTTTTGGCCTTTTTGGGAGAGGTTTTGGACTTCTTGGGGAGAGGTTTTGCCCTTTTTTGGGAGAGTTTTTGGCCCTTTTGGGAGAGGTTTTGGCCCTTTTGGGGAGAGGTTTTGGCCCTTTTGGGGGGAGTTTTAGGCATCTTTGGGGAGGTTTTGGCACTTTTGGGAGGGGGTTTTTGCCTTTTTGGGAGAGGTTTTGGCCCTTTTGGTGAGAGTTTTAGGCATTTTTGGGAGGTTTTGGCACTTTTGGGAGGGGTTTTTTGCCTTTTTGGCGGGAGGTTTTGGCCTTTTTGGTGAGAGGTTTTTGCCTTTTTGGGGGGAGGTTTTGGTCTTTGGGGAGAGGTTTTTGGCCCTTTTGGGGAAAGGTTTTGGACTTTTTTCGGGGGGGGAAGTTTTGGGCCTATTTTGGAAGAGGTTTTGGCCCTCTCGGGGAAAGGCTGTGCCCCTCTCGGAGGGAGGTTTTGGCCTTTCTGAAGAGAGGTTTATGCCTTTTTGAGGAGAGCATTATGCATTTTGGGGATAGGTTTATGCCTTTTTGGGGAGAAATTTTGGCCTTTTTGGGGAGAAATTTTGGCCTTTTTGGGGAGAAATTTTGGCCTTTTTGGGGAGAAATTTTGGCCTTTTTGGGGAGAAATTTTGGCCTTTTTGGGGAGAAATTTTGGCCTTTTTGGGGAGAAATTTTGGCCTTTTTGGGGAGAAATTTTGGCCTTTTTGGGGAGTTTTTTTGACCTTTTTGAGGGCATGTCTTGGCTTTTTTGGGGAGGTTTTGGTCTTTTGGGTTGAAGTTTTGGCCCTTTTGGGAAGAGGATTTGGCATTTTTGGAGAGAGTTTTTTGGCCTTTTTGGGTAGAGGTTTTGACCTTTTTTATGGAGAGGGTTTGGCCCTTTTGGGGAGAAGTTTTGGCACTTTAGGGGAGAATATTTGGCCTTTTTGGGAAGAGGTTTTGGCCCTTTTGGGGAGAGGTTTTTGGCCTTTTGAAAAGAGTTTTTGGCCCTTTTGGGGGAAAATTTGTCCTTTTTGGGAAGAGGTTTTGGCCCCTTTTTGGGGAAAGCTTTTGGCCTTTTTGGGGGAGTTTTTGCCCTTTTAAGGAGAGGGTTTGGCCCTTTTGGGGGAGCTTTTGGCCTTTTGGGGAGAGATTTTGGTCTTTTTGGGGCAGATTTTGGTCTTTTTTGGGGGAAGTTTTGGCCTTTTGGGGAGGAATTTTTGGCCCCTTTGGGGAGAACTTTTGGCCTTTTTGGGGTGAGGTTTTGGACTTCTTGTGGAGAAGATTTTGCATTTGTGGGGAGAGGTTTTGGCCCTTTTGGGGGAGATATTTTGGCCTTTTTGGGAGAGATTTTGAGGTTTTTGGGGGAGAGGTTTTGGCCCTTTGGGGGGAGAGTTTTGGCCTTTTTATGTAGAGGTTTTGTCTTTTTGGGTGAGATTTTGACCTTTTTGGGGTGAGGTTTTGACTTCTTGTGGAGAAGATTTTGCATTTGTGGGAGAGGTTTTGGCCCTTTGGGGAGAGGTTTTTGCCTTTTTGGGGGGAAGTTTTTGGCTCTTTGTGTGGAAGTTTGGAGTTTTTGTGGCAAAATTTTGGCCTTTTTGGTGAGAAGTTCTGGTCTTTTTGGGGACCTGTTAGCCTTTTGGTGCAGAAGATTTTTCCTTTTTCTGGTGAGGTTTTGGCCTTTTGGGGGAGAGTTTGAGGCATTTCTGGGGAGGTTTTGGAACTCTTGGGGGAGGGTTTGACCTTTTTGGGGAGAAATTTGGCTTTTTTGGGGAGAGGTTTTGGCCCTTTTGGGGAGAGGTTTTGGCCTTTTTGGGAGAGCTTTTGACCTTTTGGGAGAAATTTTGCCATTTTTGGGGGGAGATTTTGGCCTTTTTGGGGGGTAATTTTTGTCCCTTTTGGGGAGAAGTTTTGTCCCTTTTGGGGAGAAGTTTTGGCCCTTTTGGGGAGAGGTTTTGGCCTTTTGGGGGGAAGGTTTGGCCT
Source organism: Amazona ochrocephala (assembly GCA_039720435.1). Lineage (NCBI taxonomy): Eukaryota > Metazoa > Chordata > Aves > Psittaciformes > Psittacidae > Amazona > Amazona ochrocephala. The sequence goes on from JBCFXG010000311.1 coordinate 85,568, forward strand.
TTTAGGGGCAAGTTTTGGCTTTTTGGGGGAGAGGGTTTGGCCCTTTTGGGTGAGTTTTTGGCCCTTTTGGGAGGATTTTTGGCCCTTTTGGAGAGAAGTTTTGGCCCTTTTGGGGAGAGGTTTTGGCCTTTTTAGGAGAATTTTTGGCCTTTTTGGGGGGAAGTATTTGCCTTATTGGGGGGAGGTTTTGGCAATTTTGAGGATAGGTTTTGGTCTTTTTGGGGAGAGGTTTTAGGCCTTTTTGGGGGAAGTTTTGGCCTTTTTGGGGGGAAGTTTTGGCCTTTTTGGGGGGAAGTTTTGGACTTCTTGGGGAGAGGTTTTGGCCTTTTTGGGGAGATGTTTTGGCCTTTTTGGGGGGAGTTTTTGGCCTTTTTAGGGGAGGTTTTGGCCTATTTTGGGGGAGAGATTTTGGCCCTTTTGGGAGAGGTTTTGGACTTTTTGAAGGGAAGTTTTGGCCCTTTTGGGGAGAAGTTTTGGCCTTTTTGAGGATATGTATTAGCCTTTTTTTGGGGAGAGGTTTTGGCATTTTCGGGGAGAGGTTTTGCAATTTTCGGGGAAAAGTTTTGGCGTCTTCCGGGAGAGGTTTTGGCCCTTTTGGGGAGAGGTTTTGGCCCTTTTGGGGGGAGGTTTTGGCCCTTTTGGGGAGAGGTTTTTCACTTTTGGGGGAGGTTTTGGCCCTTTTGGGGGGAGGTTTTGGCATTTTAGGGATGAGGTTTTGGCTTTTTAGGGGGAGATTTTGGCCCTTTTGGAGGGAGATTTTGGCCTTTCTGGGGAGAGGTTTTGGCCCTTTTGGAGGGAGTTTTTGGCCCTTTTGGGAGAGGATTTTCACTTCAGGGGAGGGATTTGGCCTTTTTAGGGGGAGGTTTTGGCACTTTAGGGGAGAGGTTTCGGCCTTTTTGGGGAGAGTTTTTTTCATCTTTTGGGGAATGTTTTGGCGTTTTTGGGTGGAGGTTTTGGCCCTTTGGGGAGCAGTTTTTGCTTTTTTGGGGTGAGTTTTTTGCCTTTGTAGGGAGAGTTTTTTGCCTTCTTGGGGAGAGGTTTTGGCCTTTTTGGGGAGAATTTTTGGCCTTTTTGGGTGGAGGTTTTGGCAATTTTGGGAGAGGTTTTGGCCTTTTTGGGGAGAGGTTTTTTGGTTTTTTGGGGATGTTTTGGCGTTTTTTGGGGAGGTTTTGGCCCTTTTGGGGAGCAGTTTTTGCTTTTTTGGGGTGAGTTTTTTTGCCTTTGTTGGGAGAGTTTTTTGCCTTTTTGGGGAGATGTTTTGGCCTTTTTGGGTGGAGGTTTTGGCAATTTTGGGGAGAGGTTTTGGCCTTTTTAGGGGGAGGTTTTTTGCTTTTCTTGGGGGAGGTTTTGCCTTTTCTAGAGGGAGGTTTTGGCCTTTTTGGGGGCAGGTTTTGGCCTTTTTGGTGGGAGGTTTTGGCTTTTCTGGGGGGATGTTTTGGCTTTTTTAGAGGGAGGTTTTGGCCTTTTTGGGGTGCGGTTTTGGACTTCTTGTGGAGAAGATTTTGCATTTGTGGGGAGAGGTTTTGGCCCTTTTGGGGGAGATATTTTGGCCTTTTTGGGAGAGATTTTGAGGTTTTTGGGGGAGAGGTTTTGGCCCTTTGGGGGGAGAGTTTTGGCCTTTTTATGTAGAGGTTTTGTCTTTTTGGGTGAGATTTTGACCTTTTTGGGGTGAGGTTTTGGACTTCTTGTGGAGAAGATTTTGCATTTGTGGGGAGAGGTTTTGGCCCTTTTGGGGAGAGGTTTTTGCCTTTTTGGGGGGAAGTTTTTGGCTCTTTGTGTGGAAGTTTTGGTGTTTTTGTGGCAAAATTTTGGCCTTTTGGTGAGAAGTTCTGGTCTTTTTGGGGACCTGTTAGCCTTTTGGTGCAGAAGTTTTTTCCTTTTTCTGGTGAGGTTTTGGCCTTTTTGGGAGAGGTTTTGGCCCTTTTGGGGAGAGTTTGAGGCATTTTTGGGGAGGTTTGGAACTCTTGGGGGGGGGTTCTGACCTTTTGGGGGAGAAATTTTGTCTTTTTTGGGGAGAGGTTTTGGCCCTTTTGGGGAGAGGTTTTGGCCTATTTTGGAGGAGAGATTTCGGCCCTTTTGGGGAGAGGTTTTGGACTTTTTGAGGGGAAGTTTTGGCCTTTTTGGGGAGAAGTTTTGGCTTTTTTGGGAGAGTTTGAGGCATTTTTGGGGAGGTTTGGGAACTCTTGTATGGGGGGGGGTTGACCTTTTTGGGAGAAATTTTGGCTTTTTTGGGGAGAGGTTTTGGCCTATTTTGTGGAGAAGTTTTGGCCTTTTTGGGGAGAGGTTTTGGCCCTTTTGAGGGAAGTTTTGGCTTTTTGGGGAGCAGTTTTGGCCCTTTTGGGGAGAGGTTTTGGCCTTTTTGGGAGAGGTTTTGGCCTTTTTGGGGAGAAGGTTTGGCTTTTTCTGGGAGAGATTTTGTTCCTTTTTGGGAGGATTTTTGGCCCTTTTGGGAGAAGATTTGGCCCTTTTGGGAAGAGGGTTTGGTCTTTTTGGTGAGAGGTTTTGGCTCTTTTGGGGAGAAGTTTCGGCCTTTTCCTTGGGAAGTATTGGAATTTTCAGGGAGAGGTTTTGGCCTTCCTTTTTGGGGAGAGGTTTTGGCCTCTTGGGGGAAGGTTTTTGCCTTTTTGCGGGAAGGTTTTGGCCCTTTTTGGAGAAGTTTTGTCCCTTTTGGGGAGAAGTTTTGGCCATTTGCGGAGAGTTTTTGGCCTTTTTGAGGGGACGTTTTGTCTTTTTGGGGGGAAGTTTTGGCCTTTTTTGGAGAAATGTTTTCCTTTTTGTGGGGAAGTTTTGGTCTTTTTGTTGATTTGGGAATTGCAACCAATGTTATTTCTGTGTGTAAGTGTCTAGAAGTGAAATGTACGTAGTTAGTCAGTTGCAAAGTTCATGTAAGGACACATTAAAGGTACTTGCCTTAGAATGCTGCTGGTGGTGTTTTTTTATGGAGGCTTTCAACCATTTGGGGAGCAGGAAGTTTTGGCCTTTTTGAGGAGAGGTTTTGGCCTTTTTTGGGAAAGTTGTGGCCTTTTTTGGGGGAAAGTTTTGGCCTTTTTTGGGGAGGAGGTTTTGGCCCTTTTGGGAGGATTTTTGGCCCTTTTGGGGAGAAGTTTTGGCACTTTAGAGGAGAGGTTTTGGCCTTTTAGGGGAGAGGGTTTTGCCTTTTTGAGTAGAGCTTTTGGCCCTTTTGGGGAGAGTTTTGGACCTTTTGCAAAGAGTTTTGGCCCTTTTGGGGGAAATTTTGGCCTTTTTGGGGAGAGGTTTTGGCCCCTTTTTGGGGAAAGCTTTTGGCTTTTTTGGGGGGAGTTTTTGCCCTTTTAGGGAGAGGGTTTGGCCCTTTTGGGGGGAGGTTTTGGCCTTTTTGGGGAGAGGTTTTGACCTTTTGGGGAGAAATTTTGCCATTTTTGGGGGAGATGTTGGCCTTTTGGGGGGAATTTTTGGCCCCTTTGGGGAGAAGTTTTGGCCCTTTTGGGGAGAAGTTTTGGCCCCTTTGGGGAGAAGTTTTGGCCCTTTTGGGGGGAAGGTTTGGCCTTTTAGGGGCAAGTTTTTGCTTTTTGGGGGAGAAGTTTTGGCCCTTTTGGGGGGAAGGTTTGGCCTTTTAGGGGCAAGTTTTTGCTTTTTGGGGGAGAGGTTTTGGCCCTTTTGGGGTGGAGTTTTTGGCCCTTTGGGGAGGATTTTTGGCCTTTTTGGGGAGAGGTTTTGGCCTTTTTGAGGAGAATTTTTGGCCTTTTTGGGGGGAAGTATTGGCCTTTTTGGGGGGAAGTTTTGGCCTTTTTGGGGGAAGTTTTGGACTTCTTGGGAGAGGTTTTGGCCTTTTTGGGAGAGGTTTTTTCGGTTTTTGGGGGACGTGTTAGCGTTTTTTGGGGGAGGTTTTGGCTCTTTTGGGGAGCAGTTTTTGCTTTTTTGGGGTGAGTTTTTTACCTTTGTAGGGAGAGTTTTTTGCCTTTTGGGGAGAGGTTTTGGCCTTTTGGGGAGAATTTTTGGCCTTTTTGGGTGGAGATTTTGGCCTTTTTGGGGAGAGGTTTTTGGCAATTTTGGGGAGAGGTTTTGGCCTTTTTAGGGGAGGTTTTGGCTTTTCTGGGGAGATGTTTTGGCTTTTTTAGGGGGAGGTTTTGGCCTTTTTGGGGAGAGGTTTTGGCATTTTTGGGGTGAGGTTTTGCCCTTTTGGGGGGAGGTTTTTGTCTTTTGGGGGGGAAGTTTTTGGCTCTTTGTGTGGAAGTTTTGGTGTTTTTGTGGCAAAATTTTGGCCTTTTTGGTGAGAAGTTCTGGTCTTTTTGGGGACCTGTTAGCCTTTTGGTGCAGAAGTTTTTTCCTTTTCTGGTGAGGTTTTGGCCTTTTTGGGGAGAGTTTGAGGCATTTCTGGGGAGGTTTTGGAGCTCTTGGGGGGTTTTTGACCTTTTTGGGGAGAAATTTTGGCTTTTTTGGGGAGAGGTTTTGGCCCTTTTGGGAGAGGCTTTGGCCTTTTTGGGGAGAGGCTTTGGCCTTTTTGGGGAGAGGCTTTGGCCTATTTTGGGGAGAGGTTTTGGACTTTTTGAGGGGAAGTTTTGGCCTTTTTGGGAGCAGTTTTGGCCCATTTTGGGAGCAGTTTTGGCCCTTTTGGGGAGAGGTTTTGGCCTTTTTGGGGAGAGGTTTTGGCCTTTTTGGGGAGAAGTTTTGGCTTTTTCTGGGAGAGATTTTGGCCCTTTTGGGAGCAGTTTTGGCCCTTTTGGGAGAAGATTTGGCCTTTTGGAAGAGGTTTTGGTCTTTTTGGTGAGAGGTTTTGGCTCTTTTGGGGAGAAGTTTCGGCCTTTTCCTTGGGAAGTATTGGAATTTTCAGGAGAGGTTTTGGCCTTCCTTTTTGGGGAGAGGTTTTGGCCTCTTGGGGAAGGTTTTTGCCTTTTTGCGGGAAGGTTTTGGCCCTTTTTTGGAGAAGTTTTGTCCCTTTTGGGGAGAAGTTTTGGCCATTTGCGGAGAGTTTTTGGCCTTTTTGAGGGGACGTTTTGGTCTTTTTGGGGGGAAGTTTTGGCCTTTTTTGGGGAAATGTTTTCCTTTTTTGTGGGGAAGTTTTGGTCTTTTTGTTGATTTGGGAATTGCAACCAATGTTATTTCTGTGTGTAAGTGTCTAGAAGTGAAATGTACGTAGTTAGTCAGTTGCAAAGTTCATGTAAGGACACATTAAAGGTACTTGCCTTAGAATGCTGCTGGTGGTGTTTTTTTAAGGAGGCTTTGGTCTGCCTTTTTATGGAGGCTTAGCCCTTTTTGGGGAGCAGGAAGTTTTGACCCCTTTGGGGAGAGGTTTTTGGCCCTTTTGGGGAGAGGTTTTGGCCCTTTTGGGGAGATGTTTTATCCTTTTTGGGGCGAGGTTTCGGACTTTTTTGGGGGAAGTTTTGGCCTATTTGGGAGGTGGTTTTGGCCCTGTCGGGGGGAGGCTTTGGCCCTCTTGGGGGAGGCTTTGACCCTCTTGGGGGGAGGCTTTGGCCCTTTCGGAGGGAGGTGTTGGCCTTTCTTGGGAGACGTTTATGCCTTTTTTTGTTAGAAATTTTGGCGTTTTTTGGGAGAAATTTAGGCCTTTTTGGGAAGAAATTTTGGCCTTTTGGGGAGAAATTTTGGCCTTTTTGGGGAGAAATTTTGGACTTTGTGGGGAGAGGTTTTTGCCCTTTTGGGGAGAGGTTTTGGCCCTTTGGTGATAATTTTGGCCCTTTTGGGGAGATTTTTTTGCTTTTTTGGGGGGAGGTTTTTGTCTTTGTAGGGAGAGTTTTTTGCCTTTTTGGGGAGAGGTTTTGGCCTTTTTGGGGAGAACTTTTGGCCCTTTTGGGAGGAATTTTGGCCCTTTTGGGGAGAGGTTCTGACCTTTTTGAGGGGAAGGTTTGGCCTTTCTTTGGAGAGGTTATGGCCTTTTTAGGGATAGGTTTTGGCCCTTTCGGGCAGAGGTTTTGGCCTTTTTGGGGAGAAGTTTTGTCCCATTAGGGAGAAGATTTGGCCCTTCTGGGAGAGGTTTTGGCCCTTTGGGGGAGAGGTTTTGGCCTTTTTGGGGAGAAATTTTGGCCCTTTTGGTGAGAAGTTTTGGCCTTTCTAGGGAGAGGTTTTGGCCTTTTTTTGGTGAGGTTTTGGCCTTTTGGGGAGAGATTTTGTCCAATTTAGAGCGAAATTTTGGCCTTTCTGGGGGGAAGTTGTGGCTTTTCTGGGGGGAGGTTTTGGCCTTTCTTGGAGGAGACTTTGAGCTTTTTGGGGAGAAGTTTTGGCCCTTTTGGGGGGAGGTTTTTTGGCCCTTTTTGCGAGAAGTTTTGGCACTTTTGGGAGAAGTTTTGTACCTTTTTGGGATAACTTTTGGCCCTTTTGGGGAGAACTTTTGTTCCAATTGGGGAGAGGTTTTGGCTTTTTGGGCAGGTGTTTTGGGCTTTTTGCGTGAATATTTGCCCTTTTTGGGAGAAGTTTTGGCCTTTTTGGGGAGAAGTTTTGGCCTTTTTGGGGAGAGGTTTTGGACCTTTTGGGGAGAGGTTTTGGACCTTTTGGGGAGAAATTTTTGCCTTTTTAGGGAGAAGTTTTGGCCCCTTTTTGGAGAGGTTTTGGCCTTTGTGGTTAGAGGTTTTTGCCCTTTTGGAGAGAAATTTTGGCTTTTTGGGGAGAGGTTTTGGCCCTTTTGGGGAGAGGTTTTGTCGTATTTGGGGGGAAGATTTGGCCTATCTGGGAGGAGGTTTTGGCCCTGTCAGAGGGAGGTTTTGGCCTTACTGGGAGAGGTTTATGCCTTTTTGGAGAGAAATTTTGGCCCTTTTGGGGAGAAATTTTGGCCTTTTTGGGGAGCAATTTTGGCATTTTGGGGAGTTTTTTGGCCTTTTTGAGGACATGTCTTGGCTTTTTTGGGGAGAAGATTTGGCCCTTTTTTGTAGAGGTATTGGCTTTTTGGGGGAGGTTTTGGTCTTTTTGTGGGGAGGTTTTGGCCTCTTTGGGGAGACGTTTTGTACCTTTTGGGAGAAGCTTTGGCCCTTTTGGGGAGAGAGGTTTTGGCCCTTTGGGGAGAGGTTTCGGCCTTTTTGGGGAGAGGTTTTGGCCCTTTTGGGGAGAGGTTTTGGCCTTTTTGGGGAGAGGTTTTGGCCTTTTTGGGAGAGGTTTTGGCCTTTTTGGAGAGAGGTTTTTGCCCTTTTGGGGAGAAGTTTTGGCCTTTTTCGGGAGAGTTTTTGGCTCTTTTGGGGAGAAGTTTTGGCCCTTTTGGGGTGAATTTTTGGCCCTTTTGGGAGGAGGTTTTGGCCCTTTTGGGAGGAGGTTTTGGCCATTTTGGGCAGATGTTTTGGGCTTTTTTGGAGGAGGTTTTGGCCTTTTTGGGGAGAAGTTTTGGACATTTGAGGAGAAGTTTTGCCCCTTTTGTGGATAAGTTTTGGCTTTATTGGGAGAATTTTTGGCCTTTTTGGAGAGAGGTTTTGGCATTTTTGAGGAGTATTTTTGGCCTTTTTGGGGGAAGTATTGGCCTTATTGGGGGGAAGTTTTGGCAATTTTGAGGATAGGTTTTAGCCTTTTTGGGGAGAGGTTTTAGGCCTTTTTGGAGAGAGGTTTTGTCCTTTTTGGAGAAGTTTTGGCCTTTTTGGGGAGAGGATTTGGCCTTTTTGGGGGGAAGTTTTGGCATTTTTGGGGAGAGGTTTTGGCAATTTTGGGAAGAAGTTTTGGCCCTTTGTGGAGAAATTTTATCCCTTTAAGGGGAGAAGTTTTGGCCTTTTTGGGAGCGGTTTTGCCCTTTTTGGGGGAAGTTTTGGCCTTTTTGAGGAGAGGTTTTGGCCTTTTTGGGAAAAGGTTTGGCCTTTTTTTGGGGGAAAGTTTGGACTTTTTTGGAGAGGAGGTTTTGGCCCTTTTGGAGGATTTTTGGCCCTTTTGGGGAGAAGTTTTGGCACTTTAGAGGAGAGGTTTTGGCCTTTTAGGGGAGAGGTTTTTGCCTTTTTGAGTAGAGCTTTTGGCCCTTTTAGGGAGAGTTTTGGACCTTTGCAAAGAGTTTTTGGCCCTTTTGGGGGAAATTTTGTCTTTTTTGGGGAGAGGTTTTGGCCCTTTTGGGAGAGCTTTTGGCCTTTTTGGGGAGAGGTTTTGGCCTTTTTGGGGAGAGGTTTTGGCCTATTTTGGAGGAGAGATTTCGGCCCTTTTGGGGAGAGGTTTTGGACTTTTTGAGGGGAAGTTTTGGCCTTTTTGGGGAGAAGATTTGGCTTTTTTGGGAGAGTTTGAGGCATTTTTGGGGAGGTTTGGAACTCTTGTGGGGGGGGGGTTGACCTTTTTGGGGAGAAATTTTGGCTTTTTTGGGGAGAGGTTTTGGCCTATTTTGTGGAGAAGTTTTTGCCTTTTTGGGGAGAGGTTTTGGCCCTTTTGAGGGGAAGTTTTGGCCTTTTTGGGGAGCAGTTTGGCCCTTTTGGGGAGAGGTTTTGGCCTTTTTGGGGAGAGGTTTTGGCCTTTTGGGGAGAAGTTTTGGCCCTTTTGGGGGGAAGGTTTGGCCTTTTAGGGGCAAGTTTTTGCTTTTTGGGGGAGAGGTTTTGGCCCTTTTGGGGTGAGTTTTTGGCCCTTTGGGGAGGATTTTTGGCCTTTTTGGGGAGAGGTTTTGGCCTTTTTGAGGAGAATTTTTGGCCTTTTTGGGGGGAAGTATTGGCCTTTTTGGGGGGAAGTTTTGGCCTTTTTGGGGGGAAGTTTTGGACTTCTTGGGGAGAGGTTTTGGACTTCTTGGGAGAGGTTTTTTCGGTTTTTGGGGGACGTGTTAGCGTTTTTTGGGGGAGGTTTTGGCTCTTTTGGGAGCAGTTTTGCTTTTTTGGGGTGAGTTTTTTACCTTTGTAGGAGAGTTTTTTGCCTTTTTGGGGAGAGGTTTTGGCCTTTTGGGGGAGAATTTTGGCCTTTTTGGGTGGAGATTTTGGCCTTTTTGGGGAGAGGTTTTGGCAATTTTGGGGAGAGGTTTTGGCCTTTTTAGGGGGAGGTTTTGGCTTTTCTGGGGAGATGTTTTGGCTTTTTTAGGGGAGGTTTTGGCCTTTTTGGGGAGAGGTTTTGGCATTTTTGGGGTGAGGTTTTGCCCTTTTGGGGGGAGGTTTTTGTCTTTTGGGGGGAAGTTTTTGGCTCTTGTGTGGAAGTTTTGGTGTTTTTGTGGCAAAATTTTGGCCTTTTTGGTGAGAAGTTCTGGTCTTTTTGGGGACCTGTTAGCCTTTTGGTGCAGAAGTTTTTTCCTTTTTCTGGTGAGGTTTTGGCCTTTTTGGGGAGAGTTTGAGGCATTTCTGGGGAGGTTTTGGAGCTCTTGGGGGTTTTTCACCTTTTTGGGGAGAAATTTTGGCTTTTTTGGGGAGAGGTTTTGGCCCTTTTGGGGAGAGGCTTTGGCCTTTTTGGGGAGAGGCTTTGGCCTTTTTGGGAGAGGCTTTGGCCTATTTTGGGGAGAGGTTTTGGACTTTTTGAGGGGAAGTTTTGGCCTTTTTGGGAGCAGTTTTGGCCCATTTTGGGAGCAGTTTTGGCCCTTTTGGGAGAGGTTTTGGCCTTTTTGGGGAGAGGTTTTGGCCTTTTTGGGAGAGAAGTTTTGGCTTTTTCTGGAGAGATTTTGGCCCTTTTGGGGAGCAGTTTTGGCCCTTTTGGGGAGAAGATTTGGCCCTTTTGGGAAGAGGTTTTGGTCTTTTTGGTGAGAGGTTTTGGCTCTTTTGGGAGAAGTTTCGGCCTTTTCCTTGGGAAGTATTGGAATTTTCAGGGAGAGGTTTTGGCCTTCCTTTTTGGGGAGAGGTTTTGGCCTCTTGGGGGAAGGTTTTTGCCTTTTTGCGGGAAGGTTTTGGCCCTTTTTTGGAGAAGTTTTGTCCCTTTTGGGGAGAAGTTTTGGCCATTTGCGGAGAGTTTTTGGCCTTTTTGAGGGGACGTTTTGGTCTTTTTGGGGGGAAGTTTTGGCCTTTTTTGGGAAATGTTTTCCTTTTTTGTGGGGAAGTTTTGGTCTTTTTGTTGATTTGGGATTGCAACCAATGTTATTTCTGTGTGTAAGTGTCTAGAAGTGAAATGTACGTAGTTAGTCAGTTGCAAAGTTCATGTAAGGACACATTAAAGGTACTTGCCTTAGAATGCTGCTGGTGGTGTTTTTTTAAGGAGGCTTTGGTCTGCCTTTTTATGGAGGCTTAGCCCTTTTTGGGAGCAGGAAGTTTTGACCCCTTTGGGGAGAGGTTTTGGCCCTTTTGGGGAGAGGTTTTGGCCCTTTTGGGAGATGTTTTATCCTTTTTGGGGCGAGGTTTCGGACTTTTTTGGGGGAAGTTTTGGCCTATTTGGGAGGTGGTTTTGGCCCTGTCGGGGGGAGGCTTTGGCCCTCTTGGGGGAGGCTTTGACCCTCTTGGGGGGAGGCTTTGGCCCTCTTGGGGGGAGGCTTTGACCCTCTTGGGGGGAGGCTTTGGCCCTTTCGGAGGGAGGTGTTGGCCTTTCTTGGGAGACGTTTATGCCTTTTTTTGTTAGAAATTTTGGCGTTTTTTGGGAGAAATTTTAGGCCTTTTTGGGAAGAAATTTTGGCCTTTTTGGGGAGAAATTTTGGCCTTTTTGGGAGAAATTTTGGACTTTGTGGGGAGAGGTTTTTGCCCTTTTGGGGAGAGGTTTTGGCCCTTTGGTGATAAATTTTGGCCCTTTTGGGGAGATTTTTTTGCTTTTTTGGGGGAGGTTTTTGTCTTTGTAGGGAGAGTTTTTTGCCTTTTTGGGGAGAGGTTTTGGCCTTTTTGGGGAGAACTTTGGCCCTTTTGGGAGGAATTTTGGCCCTTTTGGGGAGAGGTTCTGACCTTTTTGAGGGGAAGGTTTGGCCTTTCTTTGGAGAGGTTATGGCCTTTTAGGGATAGGTTTTGGCCCTTTCGGGCAGAGGTTTTGGCCTTTTTGGGAGAAGTTTTGTCCCATTAGGGAGAAGATTTGGCCCTTCTGGGGAGAGGTTTTGGCCCTTTGGGGGAGAGGTTTGGCCTTTTTGGGGAGAATTTTGGCCCTTTTGGTGAGAAGTTTTGGCCTTTCTAGGGAGAGGTTTTGGCCTTTTTTGGTGAGGTTTTGGCCTTTTGGGGAGAGATTTTGTCCAATTTAGAGCGAAATTTTGGCCTTTCTGGGGGAAGTTGTGGCTTTTCTGGGGGAGGTTTTGGCCTTTCTTGGAGGAGACTTTGAGCTTTTTGGGGAGAAGTTTGGCCCTTTTGGGGGGAGGTTTTTTGGCCCTTTTTGCGAGAAGTTTTGGCACTTTTGGGGAGAAGTTTTGTACCTTTTTGGGATAACTTTTGGCCCTTTTGGGGGAGAACTTTGTTCCAATTGGGGAGAGGTTTTGGCTTTTTTGGGCAGGTGTTTTGGGCTTTTTGCGTGAATATTTGCCCTTTTTGGGAGAAGTTTTGGCCTTTTTGGGGAGAAGTTTTGGCCTTTTTGGGAGAGGTTTTGGACCTTTTGGGGAGAGGTTTTGGACCTTTTGGGGAGAAATTTTTGCCTTTTTAGGGAGAAGTTTTGGCCCCTTTTTGGAGAGGTTTTGGCCTTTGTGGTTAGAGGTTTTTGCCCTTTTGGAGAGAAATTTTGGCTTTTTGGGGAGAGGTTTTGGCCCTTTTGGGGAGAGGTTTTGTCGTATTTGGGGGGAAGATTTGGCCTATCTGGGAGGAGGTTTTGGCCCTGTCAGAGGGAGGTTTTGGCCTTACTGGGGAGAGGTTTATGCCTTTTTGGAGAGAAATTTTGGCCCTTTTGGGGAGAAATTTTGGCCTTTTTGGGGAGCAATTTTGGCATTTTGGGGAGTTTTTTTGGCCTTTTGAGGACATGTCTTGGCTTTTTTGGGAGAGATTTGGCCCTTTTTTTGTAGAGGTATTGGCTTTTTGGGGGAGGTTTTGGTCTTTTTGTGGGGAGGTTTTGGCCTCTTTGGGGAGACGTTTTGTACCTTTTGGGGAGAAGCTTTGGCCCTTTTGGGGAGAGAGGTTTTGGCCCTTTGGGGAGAGGTTTCGGCCTTTTTGGGGAGAGGTTTTGGCCCTTTTGGGGAGAGGTTTTGGCCTTTTTGGGAGAGGTTTTGGCCTTTTTGGGGAGAGGTTTTGGCCTTTTTGAGAGAGGTTTTTGCCCTTTTGGGGAGAAGTTTTGGCCTTTTTCGGGAGAGTTTTTGGCTCTTTTGGGGAGAAGTTTTGGCCCTTTTGGGGTGAATTTTTGGCCCTTTTGGGAGGAGGTTTTGGCCCTTTTGGGAGGAGGTTTTGGCCATTTTGGGCAGATGTTTTGGGCTTTTTTGGAGGAGGTTTTGGCCTTTTTGGGGAGAAGTTTTGGACATTTGAGGAGAAGTTTTGCCCCTTTTGTGGATAAGTTTTGGCTTTATTGGGAGAATTTTTGGCCTTTTTGAGAGAGGTTTTGGCATTTTTGAGGAGTATTTTTGCCTTTTTGGGGGGAAGTATTGGCCTTATTGGGGGGAAGTTTTGGCAATTTTGAGGATAGGTTTTAGCCTTTTTGGGGAGAGGTTTTAGGCCTTTTTGGAGAGAGGTTTTGTCCTTTTTGGGAGAAGTTTTGGCCTTTTTGGGGAGAGGATTTGGCCTTTTTGGGGGGAAGTTTTGGCATTTTTGGGGAGAGGTTTGGCAATTTTGGGAAGAAGTTTTGGCCCTTTTGTGGAGAAATTTTATCCCTTTAAGGGGAGAAGTTTTGGCCTTTTTGGGGAGCGGTTTTGCCCTTTTTGGGGAAGTTTTGGCCTTTTTGAGGAGAGGTTTTGCCTTTTTTGGGGAAAAGGTTGGCCTTTTTTTGGGGGAAAGTTTTGGACTTTTTTGGAGAGGAGGTTTTGGCCCTTTTGGAGGATTTTTGGCCCTTTTGGGGAGAAGTTTTGGCACTTTAGAGGAGAGGTTTTGGCCTTTTAGGGGAGAGGTTTTTGCCTTTTTGAGTAGAGCTTTTGGCCCTTTTAGGGAGAGTTTTGGACCTTTTGCAAAGAGTTTTTGGCCCTTTTGGGGGAAATTTTGTCTTTTTTGGGGAGAGGTTTTGGCCCTTTTGGGGAGAGCTTTTGGCCTTTTTGGGGAGAGGTTTTGGCCTTTTTGGGAGAGGTTTTGGCCTATTTTGGAGGAGAGATTTCGGCCCTTTTGGGAGAGGTTTTGGACTTTTTGAGGGGAAGTTTTGGCCTTTTTGGGGAGAAGATTTGGCTTTTTTGGGGAGAGTTTGAGGCATTTTTGGGGAGGTTTGGGAACTCTTGTGGGGGGGGGGTTGACCTTTTTGGGGAGAAATTTTGGCTTTTTTGGGGAGAGGTTTTGGCCTATTTTGTGGAGAAGTTTTTTGCCTTTTTGGGGAGAGGTTTTGGCCCTTTTGAGGGAAGTTTTGGCCTTTTTGGGGAGCAGTTTGGCCCTTTTGGGGAGAGTTTTGGCCTTTTTGGGGAGAGGTTTTGGCCTTTTGGGGAGAAGTTTTGGCCCTTTTGGGGGGAAGGTTTGGCCTTTTAGGGGCAAGTTTTTGCTTTTTGGGGGAGAGGTTTTGGCCCTTTTGGGGTGAGTTTTTGGCCCTTTGGGGAGGATTTTTGGCCTTTTTGGGGAGAGGTTTTGGCCTTTTTGAGGAGAATTTTTGGCCTTTTTGGGGGGAAGTATTGGCCTTTTTGGGGGGAAGTTTGGCCTTTTTGGGGGGAAGTTTTGGACTTCTTGGGGAGAGGTTTTGGACTTCTTGGGAGAGGTTTTTTCGGTTTTTGGGGGACGTGTTAGCGTTTTTTGGGGGAGGTTTTGGCTCTTTTGGGGAGCAGTTTTTGCTTTTTTGGGGTGAGTTTTTTACCTTTGTAGGGAGAGTTTTTTGCCTTTTTGGGAGAGGTTTTGGCCTTTTGGGGAGAATTTTTGGCCTTTTTGGGTGGAGATTTTGGCCTTTTTGGGGAGAGGTTTTGGCAATTTTGGGGAGAGGTTTTGGCCTTTTTAGGGGGAGGTTTTGGCTTTTCTGGGGAGATGTTTTGGCTTTTTTAGGGGAGGTTTTGGCCTTTTTGGGAGAGGTTTTGGCATTTTTGGGTGAGGTTTTGCCCTTTTGGGGGAGGTTTTTGTCTTTTGGGGGGGAAGTTTTTGGCTCTTTGTGTGAAGTTTTGGTGTTTTTGTGGCAAAATTTTGGCCTTTTTGGTGAGAAGTTCTGGTCTTTTTGGGGACCTGTTAGCCTTTTGGTGCAGAAGTTTTTTCCTTTTTCTGTGAGGTTTTGGCCTTTTTGGGGAGAGTTTGAGGCATTTCTGGGGAGGTTTTGGAGCTCTTGGGGGGTTTTTGACCTTTTTGGGGAGAAATTTTGGCTTTTTTGGGGAGAGGTTTTGGCCCTTTTGGGGAGAGGCTTTGGCCTTTTTGGGGA
>JBCFXG010000309.1:0-38978 GCA_039720435.1 Amazona ochrocephala
TAACATGTCCTAAAAAAGGCCAAAAATTCTCCCCAAAAAGGCCAAAATTTCTCCCCAGAGAGGCCAAAATTTCTCCCCAAAGAGGCCAAAATTTCAAACCAAAAAGGCCAAAATTTCTAACCAAAAAGGCATAAACCTCTCCCCAAAATGCATAAACCTCTACCCAGAAAGGCCAAAACCTCCGAGAAGGCCAAAACCTTCCCCCGAGAGGGCCAAAACCTTCCCCCGAGAGGGCCAAATCCTCCCCCCGAGAGGGCCAAAACCTCCCCCCGAGAGGAACAAAACCTCCCCCCGAGAGGAATAAAACCTCCCCCCGAGAGGGACAAAACCTCATCCCAAATAGGCTAAAACCTCTCCCCAAAAAGTCCAAAACCTCTCCACAAGAAGTCCAAATCCTATCCCCAAAAGGTCCACAACTGCTCCCCAAAAGGGACAAAATCTCACCGCAAAAGGGCCAAAACCTCTCCCAAAGGGGTCAAAATTTCTCCCCAAAAGGGCCAAAACTTCTCCCCAAAAGGGCCAAAACCTCTCCAAAAAAGGGCCAAATCTTCTCCCCAAAAAAGCCAAGACATGTCCTAAAAAAAGGCCAAAAAAACTCCCCCAAATGACAAAATTTCTCCCCAAAAAGGCCAAAATTTCTCCCCCCCAAAAAGGCCAAAACCTCTCCTCAAAAAGGCAAAAACTTCTCCCAAAAAGGCAAAAACCTCTCACAAAAAAAGCCAAAACTTCCCCCCAAAAAGACCAAAACCTCTCCCCAAAAGGGCCAAAACTTCTCCCCAAAAAGCCAAAACTTCTCCCCAAAAGGGACAAAACTTCTCCCCAAAAAGGCCAAAACCTCTCCCCAAAAGGGCCAAATCCTATTCTCAAAAGGGCCAAAACCTCTCCCCAAAAAGGCCAAAACTTCTCCCCAAAAGGAATAAAACTTCCCCCCAGAAAGGGCCAAAACCTCTTCCCAAAATTGCCAAAACATCTCCTCAAAAACTCCAAAATCTCTCCCCAAAAGGGCCAAAAGTTATCCCCAAAAATAGGCAAAACCTCTCCCCAAAAAGGCCAAAACTTCTCCACAATAAGGCCAAAATTTCTCCACAAAAGGGCCAAAACCTCTCCCACAAAGGGCCAAAACCTCCCCCCAAAAGGGCCAAAACCTCCCCCCAAAAGGGCCAAAACCTCTCCCCAAAAAGGCCAAAACCTCTCCCAAAAAGGCCAAAACTTCTCCCTAAAAAGGCCAAAACTTCTCCCTAAAAAGGCCAAAGCCTCTTCCCACAAAGGGCAAAAAACTCTCTCCAAAAAGGCAAAAAACTCTCCCCAAATGTCCATAACATCTCCCCAAATTTTCAAAACTTCACCCAAATGTCCAAAACTTCTCTCCTCAAAAAGGCCAAAACTTCCCCCCTAAAAGGGCTAAAACCACTCCCCAAAAAGGCCAAAACCTCACCCAAAAATGTCCAGACCTCTCCCCAAAAAGACCAGAACCACTCAACAAAAAAATTTAAAAATCTCTCCCACAAAAAAATTCCAAAAATTCCACCCCCAAAAAATTCCAAAACTACCACCCCAAAAAAATTCCAAAACTTCTCCCCAAAAATATTCCAAAAACTTTCCACAAAAAAATTCCAAAAACTTCCCCCCAAAAATTCAAAAACTTTCCTCAAAAAAGTTCCAAAACCTCACCCCAAAAAGACAAAAACCTCCCAAAAAAAATTCCAAAACTTCTCCCCCCAAAAAATCCAAAATTTCTCCCCCAAAAAGTTCCAAAACTTCTCTTCAAAAATTCCAAAAGTCCCCTTCAAAAAAATTCCAGAATTTCTCTTCAGAAAGATTCCAAACATTTCTCTTCAAAAAAATACCAAAATATCTCCCAAAAAAATTCAAAAACTTCTCCCCAAAAAAATTCCAAAACTTCTCCCCAAAAAAATTCCAAAACTTCTCCCCAAAAAAATTCAAAAACTCTCCCCAAAAACATTCCAAAACTTCTCCCCAAAAACATTCCAAAACTGCTCCCCAAAAACATTTCAAAACTGCTCCCCAAAAGGACAAATCTTCTCCTCAAAAACATACCAAAACTTCCCTCCAAAAATGCAAAAACCTCCCCTCAAAAGGGCCAAATTTCTCCCCCCAAAAAGGGGAAAACCTCCCCACAAAAGGGGCAAAAACTCTCTTCAAAAAATTCCAAAACTTCTCCCCAAAAATATTTAAAAACTTCTCCCCAAAAACATTCAAAAACGTCTCCCCAAAAGGACAAAACCTCCCCCCAAAAAGCCAAAACTTGCCCCTAAAAGGCCAAACCTTCCCCCCAAAAGGCCAAAACCTCTCCCCAAAAGGGCCGAAACCTCTCCTCAAATGGCCAAAACCTCTCACAAAGAAGCCAAAATTTCCTCACAAAGAGGCAAAAACCTCTCTCCAAAAGGGCCAAAACCTCTCCCCTAAAAGGCCAAAACTTCTCCCCAAAAGGGCCAAAATTTCTCCCCAAAGGGGCCAAAAATTCCCCCCAAAAGGCCAAAACTTCTCCCCCAAAAGGCCAAAACTTCCCCCAAAAAAGGCCAAAATCTC
Organism: Amazona ochrocephala; assembly: GCA_039720435.1. Taxonomy (NCBI): domain Eukaryota; kingdom Metazoa; phylum Chordata; class Aves; order Psittaciformes; family Psittacidae; genus Amazona; species Amazona ochrocephala. Next base: position 2,551 of record JBCFXG010000309.1, read on the forward strand.
CCACCAAAATGGCCAAAACCTCTCCTCAAAAGGGCCAATACTTCCCCCCAAAAAGCCAAAACTTCCCCCAGAAAGTCCAAAACCTCCCCCCAGAAAGGCCAAAACCTCTACCGAAAAAAGCTAAAACCTCCCCCTAAAAATGCCAAAACTTCTCCCCAAAAAGGCCAAAACTTCTCCCGAAAAATTCCAAAATCTCACCCCAAAAGGGCCAAAACCTCACCAAAAAAAGTCCAGAACCTCTCCCCAAAAAGGCCAGAACCACTCAACAAAAAAATTTTAAAATCTCTCCCAAAAAAAACCTCCAAAACTTCCACCCTAAAAAAATTCCAAAAACTTCTCCCCAAAAATTCAAAAACTTTACTCAAAAAAATTCCAAAACCACACCCCAAAAAGACAAAAACCTCTGCTAAAATAATTCAAAAACTTCTCCCCCCAAAAAATTCCAAAACTTCTCCCCCAAAAATTTCCAAAACTTCTCCTAAAAATCATTCAAAACTTCTCCCCAAAAACATTCAAAAACCTCTCCCCAAAAAACATTCAAAAACCTCTCCCCAAAAACATTCAAAAACCTCTCCCCAAAAACGCCAAAACCTCTCCCCGAAAAGGCCAAAACTTCCCCCAAAAAGGCCAAAACCTCTCCCCAAAAGGGCCAAAACCTCTCCCCAAAAAGGCCACACTTTCTCCCCAAAAAGCCAAAACCTCCCCCTAAAAAGGCCAAAACCTCCCCCTAAAAAGGCCAAAACCTCCCCCTAAAAAGGCCAAAACCTCCCTCTAAAAAGGCCAAAACCTCCCCCTAAAAAGGCCAAAAAGCTCTCCCCAAAAAGGAAAAACCTCTCCCCAAATGTCCATAATATCTCCCCAAATTTCCAAAACTCCTCCCCAAATGTCCAAAACTTCTCTCCAAAAAGGCCAATAACTCTCCTGAAAAAGTCAAAAACCTCCCCCAAAAAAGGCAAAAACCTCCCCACAAAAAGGCAAAAACTTCTCCTCAAAAAGGGCTAAAACCTCTCCCCAAAAAGGCCAAAACCTCACCCAAAAATCTCCAGAACCTCTCCCCAAAAAGGCCAGAACCACTCAACAAAAAAATTTAAACATCTCTCCCCAAAAAAATTCCAAAACTTCTACCCCAAAAAAATTCCAAAATTTCTCCTCGAAAATATTCTAAAACTTTTCCCCAAAAAAATTCCAAAAACTTCCCCCAAAAAATTCAAAAACTTTCACCCCAAAAAAAATTCCAAAACCTCACCCCAAAAAGACAAAAACCTCTGACAAAAAAATTCAAAAACTTCTCCCCAAAAGAATTCCAAAACTTCTCCCCCAAAAAATTCAAAAACCTTTCCCCAAAAAAATTCAGAAACCTCCCTCCAAAAAATGCAAAAAACTTACCCCAAAAAAATTCAAAAACTCTCCCCAAAAACGTTCCAAACCTTCTTCCCAAAAACATTTCAAAACTGCTCCGCAAAAGGACCAAATCTTCTCCTCAAAAACATTCCAAAACTTCCCTCCAAAAATGCAAAAACCTCCCCCCAAAAGGGCCAAAACCTCCCCCCAAAAGGGCCAAAACCTCCCCCCAAAGGGGCCAAAACCTCCCCCCAAAGGGGCCAAAACCTCCCCCCAAAGGGGCCAAAACCTCCCCCCAAAGGGGCCAAAACCTCCCCCCAAAGGGGCCAAAACCTCCCCCCAAAGGGGCCAAAACCTCTCCCCTGAAGAGGCCATAACCTCTCCCCAAAAGGGCAAAAAAAACTCTCCCCAAAAGGCCAAAACCTCTCCCAAAAAAGCCAAAACTTCTCCTCAAAAGGGCCAAAACCTCTCCCCAAAAAGGCCAAAATCTCTCCCCAAAAGGGTAAAACCTCTCCCCAAAAAAGGCCAAAACCTCTCCCCAAAAGGACGAAAAACTCTCCCCAAAAAGGCCAAAACCTCTCCCCAAAAAGGCCAAAACCTCTCCCCAAAAAGGCCAAAACTTCTCCCCACTAGGGCCAAAACTTCTTCCCAAAATTGTCAAAACTTCTCCCCAAAAAGGCCAAAATATCTCCCCAAAAATGCCAAAACTTCTCCCCAAAAGAGCAAAAGCTCTCAACAAAAAAGCAAAAACCTCTCCCCATAAAGGCCAAAACCTCTCCCCATAAAAGCCAAAACATATCCACAAAAGGGCCAAAACTTCTCCCCGAAAGTGACAAAACTTCTCCCCAAAAAGGCAAAAAGCCTCCACAAAAGTGCCAAAACATATCCCCGGAAGTCCCAAAATTTCTCCCCAAAAAGGAAGTAAATTCCCACCCAAAAGGCCAAAGCCTCTCCCCAAAAAGGCAAAAACTTCTCCCCAAAAAGGCCAAAACCTCTCCCCAGAAGTCAAAAACCTCTCCCCAAAAAAGTCCAAAACCTCTCCCCAAAAGGGCCAAAACCTCTCCACAAATGGGCCAAAAGTTATCCCAAAATGGGCCAAAACATTATCCCAAAAAGGGCGAAAAATTATCCCAGAAAGGGCCAAAACCTCTCCCCAAAAGGGCCAAAATTTCTCCCCAAAAGGCCAAAACCTCTCCTCAAAAAGGCAGAAACTTCTCCCCAAAAGGCCAAAACCTCTCCCCTAAACGGCCAAAACCTCTCCCCTAAACGGCCAAAACCTCTCCCCTAAACGGCCAAAACCTCTCCCCAAAAATGCCAAAACTTCTCCCCAAAAAATTTCATAAATTTCTCCCCAAAATAATTCTAAAACCTCTATCCAAAAAAATTCCAAAACCTCTCTCCAAAAAAACAAAAACCTCTCCCCAGAAAGGCAAAAATATCTCCCTAAAAAAGTAAAAAAACTCACCCAAAAAAGTCCAGAACCTCCCCCCAAAAAGGCCAGAACCACTCCCCAAAAGGGACAAAACTTCCCCCCAAAAGGACAAAACCACTCTCCAAAAAGGCCAAATCCTTTCCCCAAAACAGCTAAAACTTTTCCCCAAAAGGGCCAAAACCGCTCCCCTAAAAGGCCAAAACTTCTCCCAAAAAGGGCCAAATCCTCTCAACAAAGAAGCCAAATCTTCCCCCCAAACAGGCCAAAAGCATCCCCCAAAGGGGCGAAAAACTCTCCCCAAAAAGCCAAAACCTCTCCCCAAAAGGGCCAAAAATTCACCCCAAAAAGGCCAAAACTTTTACCCAAAAGAGCCAAAACTTCTCCCCAAAAGGGCCAAAACTTCTCCCCAAAAGACCAAAACTTCTCCCCAAAATTGAAAACATCTCCTCAAAAAGGCCAAAACCTCCCCACAAAAAGGCCAAAACCTCTCCAAAAAAGGCCCAAATCTTCTCCCCAAAAAAGCCAAGACATGTCCTCAAAAAGGCATAAAAACTCCCCAAAATGACAAAATTTCTCCCCAAAAAGGCCAAAATTTCTCCCCAAAAGGCCAAAATATCTCCCCAAAAAGGCCAAAATTTCTCACCAAAAAGGCCAAAATTTCTAAGCAAAAAGTTATAAACCTCTCCCCAAAATGCATAAAACTCTCTCCAAAAAGGCATAAACCTCTCCCCAGTAAGGCCAAAACCTCCCACCGAGAGGGCCAAAACCTCCCCCCAAAAAAGCCAAAACCTCTCCCTAAAATAGCCAAAAAATCTCCCCCAAAAGGCCAAAACCTCCCCCCAGAAAGGCCAAAACCTCTCCCTAAAATAGCCAAAAACTCTCCCCCAAAAGGCCAAAACCTCCCCCCAGAAAGGCCAAAACCTCTCCCCTAAAAGGGCAAAACCACCACAAAAAAATGCAAAAACCTCCCCCCAAAACGCTAAAACCTCCCCCAAAAGGCCAAAACCTCTCCCCAAAAAGGCCAAAACCCCTCCCCAAAAAGCCAAAAGCTCTCTCCAAAAACTCAAAAACCTCTCCCCAGAAAGGCAAAAATATCTCCCTAAAAAAGTAAAAAAAACTCACCCAAAAAAGTCCAGAACCTCCCCCCAAAAAGGCCAGAACCACTCCCCAAAAGGGACAAAACTTCCCCCCAAAAGGACAAAACCACTCTCCAAAAAGGCCAAATCCTTTCCCCAAAACAGCTAAAACTTTTCCCCAAAAGGGCCAAAACCGCTCCCCTAAAAGGCCAAAACTTCTCCCAAAAAGGGTCAAATCCTCTCAACAAAGAAGCCAAATCTTCCCCCCAAACAGGCCAAAAGCATCCCCCAAAGGGGCGAAAAACTCTCCCCAAAAAGCCAAAACCTCTCCCCAAAAGGGCCAAAATTTCTCACCAAAAAGGCCAAAATTTCTCCCCAAAAAGGCCAAAACCTCTCCCCAAAAAGCCAAAAGCTCTCTCCAAAAACTCAAAAACCTCTCCCCAAATGTCTAAAACCTCTCCCCAAAAAGCAAAACCATCTCTTCAAAAAGACCAAAACCTCTCCCCAAAAAGGCCAAAACCTCTCCCCAAAAAGCCAAAAGCTCTCTCCAAAAACTCAAAAACCTCTCCCAAATGTCTAAAACCTCTCCCCAAAAAAGCAAAACCATCTCCTCAAAAAGACCAAAACCTCTCCCCCAAAAGGCCAAAACCTCTCCCCAAAAAGGCCAAAACCTCTCCCCAAAAAGGCCAAAACCCCTCCCCAAAAAGGCCAAAACCTCTCCCCAAAAAGCCAAAAGCTCTCTCCAAAAACTCAAAAACCTCTCCCCAAATGTCTAAAACCTCTCCCCAAAAAAGCAAAACCATCTCCTCAAAAAGACCAAAACCTCTCCCCAAAAAGGCCAAAACCTCTCCCCAAAAAGGCCAAAACCTCTCCCCAAAAAGTCCTAAAACCACTCCCCAAAAAGGCCAAAACATCTCCCCAAAAGGGCCAAAACCTCTCCCCAAAAGGCCAAAACCTCTCTCCACAAGGGCCAAAACTTCTCCCCAAAAAGGCCAAAAGTTCTCCCCAAAAAAGCCATAACTTCCCCCCAAAAGGCCTAAAGTTCTCCCCAAAAAGGCAAAAAAATCTCCCCAAAAAGGCCAAAACTTCCCTCCAAAAGGGCCAAAACCTCTCCCCAAAAAGGATAAAACCTCTCCCCAATAAGGCTAAAACCTATCCTCAAAAGGGCCAAAACCTTCCCCCAATAAGGCCAATACTTCCCCCCAAAAAGGCCAAAACCTCTCCCCAAAAAGACCGGAATTTCTCCCCAGAAAGGCCAAAACCTCTTCACAAAAAGTCAAAAACATCTCTCCCAAAAGAACAAAACTTCCCCCAAAAAGGCCAAAATTTCTCCCCAAAAGGCCAAAACTTCTCCCCAAAATGTCCTAAACTTTTCCCTAAAAAGGCCAAAACTTCTCCCCAAAAAGGCCAAAGCCTCTTCCCACAAAGGCAAAAAACGACTCCCCAAAACGGCAAAAACCTCTCCCCAAAAAGGCAAAAAACTCTCTCCAAAAAGGCAAAAAACTCTCCCCAAATGTCCATAACACCTCCCCAAATTTTCAAAACTTCCCCCAAATGTCCAAAACTTCTGCCCAAAAAGGCCAATAACTCTCCCCAAAAAGGCAAAAACCTCCCCCCAAAAAAGGCAACAAAACTCTCCCCACAAAGGCAAAAACCTCTCCTCAAAATGGCCAAAACCTCTCCCCAAAAGGGCAAAAAACTCTCCCAAAAAGGCAAAAAACTCTCCCCAAATGTCCATAATATCTCCCAAATTTCCAAAACTTCTCCCCAAATGTCCAAAACTTCTCTCCAAAAAGGCCAATAATCTCCCCAAAAAGGCAAAAACCTCTCCCCAAAAAGGTAAAAACCTCTCCCAAAAAGGCAAAAACATCCTCCCAAAAGGGCCAAAATCTCTCCCCAAAAAGGCCAGAACCACTCAACAAAAAAATTTAAAAATCTCTCCAAAAAAATTCCAAAACTTCTCCCCAAAAATATTCCAAAATCTTTTTCCAAAATTTCCAAAACTTCCCATCAAAATTCAAAAACTTTCCTCAAAATAATCCAAAACCTCACCCCCAAAAGACAAAATCCACTGCCAAAAAAATTCCAAAACTTCTCCCTCAAAAAATTCCAAAGCTTCTCCCCCAAAAATTCCAAAACTTCTCCCCAAAAAAATTCAAAACCTTACCCCAAAAATATTCAAAAACCTCTCCCCAAAAAGGCAAAAACATTACCCCAAAAAAATTCCAAACTTCTCTTCAAAAATTCCAAAACTTCTAACCAAAAAAAATCCAAAACCTCTACCCCAAAAAAATAACAAAAACTCACCCCAAAAACATTCCAAAACTTCACCCCAAGAAAATTCAAAAACTTCTAACCAAAAAAATTCAAAAACCTCCCCAAAAAAATTCAAAAACCTCTCCCCAAAACAAGCCAAAACCTCTCCGCAAAAGGGAAAAAAAACCTGTCCCCAAAAGGCCAAAATCTCCCCCAAAAAGAAGCCAAAACCACACCCCCAAAAGGGCCAAAACCTCTCCCAAAAGGGCCAAAACCTCTCCCAAAAGGGCCAAAACCTCTCCCCAAAAAGGCCAAAACTTCTCCCCAAAAAGGCCAAAACTTCTCCCCAAAAAGGCCAAAGCCTCTTCCACAAATGGCAAAAAACTCTCTCCAAAAAGGCAAAAAACTCTCCCCAAATGTCCATAACATCTCCCCAAATTTTCAAAACTTCACCCAAATGTCCAAAACTTCTCTCCTCAAAAAGGCCAAAACTTCCCCCTAAAAGGGCTAAAACCACTCCCCCAAAAAGGCAAAACCTCACCCAAAAATGTCCAGACCTCTCCCCAAAAAGACCAGAACCACTCAACAAAAAAATTTAAAAATCTCTCCCACAAAAAAAATTCCAAAAATTCCACCCCCAAAAAATTCCAAAACTACCACCCCAAAAAAATTCCAAACTTCTCCCCAAAAATATTCCAAAAACTTTCCACAAAAAAATTCCAAAAACTTCCCCCAAAAATTCAAAACTTTCCTCAAAAAAGTTCCAAAACTCACCCCAAAAAGACAAAAACCTCCCAAAAAAATTCCAAAACTTCTCCCCCCAAAAAATCCAAAATTTCTCCCCAAAAAGTTCCAAAACTTCTCTTCAAAAATTCCAAAGTCCCCTTCAAAAAAATTCAGAATTTCTCTTCAGAAAGATTCCAAACATTTCTCTTCAAAAAAATACCAAAATATCTCCCAAAAAAATTCAAAAACTTCTCCCCAAAAAAATTCCAAACTTCTCCCCAAAAAAATGCAAAAACTCTCCCCAAAAACATTCCAAAACTTCTCCCCAAAAACATTCCAAAACTTCTCCCAAAAACATTTCAAAACTGCTCCCCAAAAGGACAAATCTTCTCCTCAAAAACATACCAAAACTTCCCTCCAAAAATGCAAAAACCTCCCCTCAAAAGGGCCAAATTTCTCCCCCCAAAAAGGGGAAAACCTCCCCAAAAAAGGGGCAAAAACTCTCTTCAAAAAATTCCAAAACTTCTCCCCAAAAATATTTAAAAACTTCTCCCCAAAAACATTCAAAAACGTCTCCCCAAAAGGACAAAACCTCCCCCCAAAAGAAGTCAAAATTTCTCTCCCAAATGGCCAAAACCTCGCCCCAAAAGGGCCAAAACCTCCCTCTAGAAAAGCCAAAATCTCCCCCAGAAAAGCCAAAACCTCCCCCTAAAAAGGCCAAAACATCCCCCAAAAAAGGCGAAAACCTCCCCTAAAAAGGCCAAAACCTCTCCCCTAAAAGGCCAAACCTTTCCTCAAAAAGGCCAAAACTTCCCCAAAAGTGCCAAAACGCTCCCCAAAAGGGCCAAAACCGCTCCCCCAAAAGGGCCAAAACCTCTCCCAAAAGGGCCAAAACCTCTCCCAAAAGGGCCAAAACCTCTCCCCAAAAGGGCCAAAACCCTCTCCCCAAAAGGGCCAAAATCTCTCCAAAACCAAAGGCAAAAGCTCCCCCAAGAGTGCCAAACCACCCCAAAAATGCCTAAAACTCCCCCCAAAAAGGCAAAACCTCCCCCAAAAGGCCAAAACCTCCCCCCAAAAGGGCCAAAACACCCCAAAAGGGCCAAAACCTCCCCCCAAAAGGGCCAAAACCTCCCCCCAAAAGGGCCAAAACCTCCCCCCAAAAGGGCCAAAACCTCCCCCCAAAAGGGCCAAAACCTCCCCCCAAAAGGGCCAAAACCTCCCCCCAAAAGGGCCAAAACCTCCCCCCAAAAGGGCCAAAACCTCCCCCCAAAAGAGGCCAAAACCTCTCCACCTAAGAGGCCAAAACATTTCCCCGAAAAGGCCAAAACCTTTCCCCAAAAGGGCCAAAACTTTCCCCCAACAAAGGCCAAAACTTCCCCAAAAAAGGCCAAAACCTCTCCTCAAAAAGGCCAAAACTTCCGGCTCCCCAAATGTTTGAAAGCCTCCATAAAAAAACACCACCAGCAGCATTCAAAGGCAAGTACCTTTAATGTGGCCTTACATGAACTTTGGAACTAACTACGTACATTTCACTTCTAGACACTTACACACAGAAATAACATTGGTTGCAATTCCCAAATCAACTTGAAAAACCCAACACCACTTCCCTACTTACACACAATGCCCTACAGGTAGCATGCTTTCTCATGGAACCAACATCGTCCTACGGCCTGCTTCAAATGGCACCGCAGCCTTCCCTTTGACACAGACCGCTTTCATGCGCCTAGCTGAAATCTTCTGTGTGCTCTCTATGGCCACTCAGAAACAGACAGAACTCCTCTCCTCTCTCCAGGCTCTCAACACACTGACCTGCAGACACAAACACACTTCTATTAATATCATTACAATACAACCTCCAAACATTCTCACTTCATTTTACTTTTGCCTGTGTCTGCAAAGCTAACCAGTTCCGCCCAACAGACAAAACTCACAGCACCTAAAGGGACTTAACAAGGATCTAAGCCCATAAATGACATAGCACCTCAGCAGCTGTCACACCAACCCTCAGACTGCCTTTACTAATACATGACAACACCCCCAGCCTGACTTTACAACTCCTCGGGAGCTATATTCCGAGAAGCCTCAAAATGAGGGGGCCGGAAAACTCTGCAGCAGCAGTAATTGCCGATCAAACCAATCTCCAATCCCAGAACTACTCCAATCCCACAACAACCGCTCCAATCCCAGAACCGCTCCAATCAAATTTCAAATTCGCCGATCAGAGACCAAGTTCTCCAGTCACAAAACTTGTTCGCCAATCAAAGACCAAATTCACCAATCACAGATCCAGGTCCCCAATCATACAACAAGTTTTCCAAGCACAGAACACCTTCTCCACTCACAGACCAAATGCTTCCATTGCAGAACCATTTCTCCCATCACAGACCGAATTCTCCAATGAAAGACCAAATTCTTCAAACACAGACCAAGTTCTCCAAGCACAGACCAAATGTTCTAATCAAAAACAAAACAAAACCAACCAAACAAAAAACCAACAACACCAAAAACAAAAATCACAACTCAAATAACCCACAAAGCTCTAAGGCCACAAAACCTGAGCTAGCACCAGAGAACTTACCCTGAGGAGAGCTGAATCCCAGAGGAGCTCCCTCAGCAGAGGCTGTGCCTCATATACCACAGACCCCACCCACAACCCCTCCCTCAAGGGGTTGGGGCACATCACCAGCTGGGATAAAAGCACCCTGAGAAGCCACAGCTGGAGTTTTGTCTTACTCAGATCTGGCTCTATGGCTCCTCCCTGCCTGCTCCTTATCTGCCCCAAAGCTGCTCCCTGCCTGCTCAGAAAGTCTCTTGCCTCTTCCATATCTGCTCCCTGTTTGCTCCGTCACTCCTCCGTGCCTTCAATTTTCTGCTTGTCTTTCTCTGGGTCAGATAGGTGAGACTCAGAGATTCAGACTTTGAAGCTGAGACTCAGGGGCCCAGACTCTAGGGCTCACACTAGGGCTGACAATCTGGGACTCACACTCTGTGGCTAAGACTCCAGCTGAGACTGAAACTCTGTGGCTGAGACAGTGACTGAGACTCTGGGCCTGAGACTTTGGAACTGATACTCTCAGACTCTGGGGCTAAGAATGTTGCAGAGTGTCTATGGCTCAGACTATGGAATTCATACTTCGGGGATGAGACTCTGGGACTTCTCCCCAAAAAGGCCAACATTACTTCTCTCCATAAAGACAACACCACTGCTTCCCAAAAAGGCCAAAACTGCTCCCCAAAAAGGCCAAAACTTCTCCCCAAAAAGGCCAAAACTTCTCCCCAAACGGGCCAAAACTAATTCCCAAAAGGGCCAAAAGTTATCCCAAAAAAGGCCAAAGCTTCTCCCCAAAAAGGGCCAAAACCTCTCCCCAAACAGGCCAAAACCTCTCCCCAAAAAAGGTCAAAACCTCTCCCCTAAAGTGCCAAAGCCACCCCCCAAAAGGGCCAAAAAACCCTCCAAAAGGGCCAAAACTTCCCCCCTACAGAGCTAAAACCTCACCCCTAAAGAGCCAAATCCTCCCCCCTAAAGGACCAAAAGCACCGACCAAAAAAGGACAAAACCTCCCCACAAAAGGGCCAAAACCTCCCCCTAAAAAGGCCAGAACTTCCCCCCAAAAAGCCCAAAACTTCAAAACAAAAAGACCAAAACTTCCCCACATAAAGGAAAAAATTTCTCCAAAAAAGGCCAAAAACTGCACCCCAAAAAGACCAAAACGTCTCCCCAAAAAGGCCAAAAACACTCCGCAAATGGCCAAAACGTATCCCCAAAAGGGACAAAACTTCTCCAAAAAAGGACCAAAACCTTCCTGCAAAAATGCAAAAACCTTCCCCCAATAGGCCAAAACCTCTCCCCAAAAAGGCCAAAATCTCTCCCCAAAAAGACCAAAACCTCTCCCCAAAACGGCCAAAAATTCTCCCCAAAAGGGCCAAAACCTCCCCTCGACAGGGCCAAAACTTCTCCCCAAAAAGGCAAAAACTTTACCCCAAAAAAGGTCCAAAACTTCTCCCCAAAAAAATTCCAAAACTTCTAACCAAAAAAAATCCAAAACCTCTCCCCAAAAAAAATTACAAAAACTCTCCCCAAAAACATTCCAAAACTTCACCCCAAAAACATTCCAAAACTTCCCTCCAAAAATGCAAAAACCTCCCTCCAAAAGGGCCAAAATTTCCCCCCAAAAGGGGTAAAAACTCTCTTCAAAAAAATTCCAAAACTTCTCTTCAAAAAAATACCAAAATTTCTCCCCCCAAAAATTCAAAAACTTCTCCCCAAAAACATTCAAAAACCTTTCCCCAAAAGAAGCCATAACCTCTCCCCAAAAGGGCAAAAAAAACTCTCCCCAAAAGGCCAAAACCTCTCCCCAAAAAAGCCAAAACTTCTCCTCAAAAGGGCCAAAACCTCACCCAAAAAAGGCCAAAATCTCTCCCCAAAAGGGTAAAACCTCTCCCCAAAAAAGGCCAAAACCTCTCCCCAAAAGGGCGAAAAACTCTCCCCAAAAAGGCGAAAAACTCTCCCCAAAAAGGCCAAAACCTCTCCCCAAAAAGGCCAAAACCTGTCCCCAAAAAGGCCAAAACTTCTCCCCACTAGGGCCAAAACTTCTTCCCAAAATTGTCAAAACTTCTCCCCAAAAAGGCCAAAATATCTCCCCAAAAATGCCAAAACTTCTCCCCAAAAGAGCAAAAGCTCTCAACAAAAAGGCAAAAACCTCTCCCCATAAAGGCCAAAACCTCTCCCCATAAAAGCCAAAACATATCCACAAAAGGGCCAAAACTTCTCCCCGAAAGTGACAAAACTTCTCCCCAAAAAGGCAAAAAGCCTCTACAAAAGTGCCAAAACTTATCCCCGAAAGTCCCAAAATTTCTCCCCAAAAAGGAAGTAAATTCCCACCCAAAAGGCCAAAGCCTCTCCCCAAAAAGGCAAAAACTTCTCCCCAAAAAGGCCAAAACCTCTCCCCAGAAGTCAAAAACCTCTCCCCAAAAAAGTCCAAAACCTCTCCCCAAAAGGGCCAAAACCTCTCCACAAATGGGCCAAAAGTTATCCCAAAATGGGCCAAAACATTATCCCAAAAAGGGCGAAAAATTATCCCAGAAAGGGCCAAAACCTCTCCCCAAAAGGGCCAAAATTTCTCCCCAAAAGGCCAAAACCTCTCCTCAAAAAGGCAGAAACTTCTCCCCAAAAGGCCAAAACCTCTCCCCTAAACGGCCAAAACCTCTCCCCTAAACGGCCAAAACCTCTCCCCTAAACGGCCAAAACCTCTCCCCAAAAATGCCAAAACTTCTCCCCAAAAAATTTCATAAATTTCTCCCCAAAATAATTCTAAAACCTCTATCCAAAAAAATTCCAAAACCTCTCTCCAAAAAAACAAAAACCTCTCCCCAGAAAGGCAAAAATATCTCCCTAACAAAGTAAAAAAACTCACCCAAAAAAGTCCAGAACCTCCCCCCAAAAAGGCCAGAACCACTCCCCAAAAGGGACAAAACTTCCCCCCAAAAGGACAAAACCACTCTCCAAAAAGGCCAAATCCTTTCCCCAAAACAGCTAAAACTTTTCCCCAAAAGGGCCAAAACCGCTCCCCTAAAAGGCCAAAACTTCTCCCAAAAAGGGCCAAATCCTCTCAACAAAGAAGCCAAATCTTCCCCCCAAACAGGCCAAAAGCGTCCCCCAAAGGGGCGAAAAACTCTCCCCAAAAGGGCCAAAACCTCTCCCCAAAAGGGCCAAAAATTCACCCCAAAAAGGCCAAAACTTTTACCCAAAAGAGCCAAAATTTCTCCCCAAAAGGGCCAAAACTTCTCCCCAAAAGGACCAAAACTTCTCCCCAAAATTGAAAACATCTCCTCAAAAAGACCAAAACCTCCCCACAAAAAGGCCAAAACCTCTCCAAAAAAGGCCCAAATCTTCTCCCCAAAAGGGCCAAGACATGTCCTCAAAAAGGCATAAAAACTCCCCAAAATGACAAAATTTCTCCCCAAAAAGGACAAAATTTCTCCCCAAAATGCCAAAATATCTCCCCAAAAAGGCCAAAATTTCTCACCAAAAAGGCCAAAATTTCTCCCCAAAAAGGCCAAAACCTCTCCCCAAAAAGGCCAAAAGCTCTCCCCAAAAAGGCCAAAACCTCTCCCCAAAAAGGCCAAAACCTCTCCCCAAAAAGCCAAAAGCTCTCTCCAAAAACTCAAAAACCTCTCCCCAAATGTCTAAAACCTCTCCCCAAAAAAGCAAAACCATCTCCTCAAAAAGACCAAAACCTCTCCCCCAAAAGGCCAAAACCTCTCCCCAAAAAGGCCAAAACTTCTCCCCAAAAAGGCCAAAACCTCTCCCCAAAAAGGCCAAAACCCCTCCCCAAAAAGGCCAAAACCTCTCCCCAAAAAGCCAAAAGCTCTCTCCAAAAACTCAAAAACCTCTCCCCAAATGTCTAAAACCTCTCCCCAAAAAAGCAAAACCATCTCTTCAAAAAGACCAAAACCTCTCCCCAAAAAGGCCAAAACCTCTCCCCAAAAAGCCAAAAGCTCTCTCCAAAAACTCAAAAACCTCTCCCCAAATGTCTAAAACCTCTCCCCAAAAAAGCAAAACCATCTCCTCAAAAAGACCAAAACCTCTCCCCCAAAAGGCCAAAACCTCTCCCCAAAAAGGCCAAAACTTCTCCCCAAAAAGGCCAAAACCTCTCCCCAAAAAGGCCAAAACCCCTCCCCAAAAAGGCCAAAACCTCTCCCCAAAAAGCCAAAAGCTCTCTCCAAAAACTCAAAAACCTCTCCCCAAATGTCTAAAACCTCTCCCCAAAAAAGCAAAACCATCTCCTCAAAAAGGCCAAAACCTCTCCCCAAAAAGGCCAAAACCTCTCCCCAAAAAGTCCTAAAACCACTCCCCAAAAAGGCCAAAACATCTCCCCAAAAGGGCCAAAACCTCTCCCCAAAAGGCCAAAACCTCTCTCCACAAGGGCCAAAACTTCTCCCCAAAAAGGCCAAAAGTTCTCCCCAAAAAAGCCATAACTTCCCCCCAAAAGGCCTAAAGTTCTCCCCAAAAAGGCAAAAAAATCTCCCCAAAAAGGCCAAAACCTCTCCCCAAAAAGGATAAAACCTCTCCCCAATAAGGCTAAAACCTATCCTCAAAAGGGCCAAAACCTTCCCCCAGTAAGGCCAATACTTCCCCCCAAAAAGGCCAAAACCTCTCCCCAAAAAGACCGAAATTTCTCCCCAGAAAGGCCAAAACCTCATCACAAAAAGTCAAAAACATCTCTCCCAAAAGAACAAAACTTCCCCCCAAAAAGGCCAAAATTTCTCCCCAAAAGGCCAAAACTTCTCCCCAAAATGTCCTAAACTTTTCCCTAAAAAGGCCAAAACTTCTCCCCAAAAAGGCCAAAGCCTCTTCCCACAAAGGCAAAAACGACTCCCCAAAACGGCCAAAACCTCTCCCCAAAAAGGCAAAAAACTCTCTCCAAAAAGGCAAAAAACTCTCCCCAAATGTCCATAACACCTCCCCAAATTTTCAAAACTTCCCCCAAATGTCCAAAACTTCTGCCCAAAAAGGCCAATAACTCTCCCCAAAAAGGCAAAAACCTCCCCCCAAAAAGGCAACAAAACTCTCCCCACAAAGGCAAAAACCTCTCCTCAAAATGGCCAAAACCTCTCCCCAAAAGGGCAAAAAACTCTCCCCAAAAAGGCAAAAAACTCTCCCCAAATGTCCATAATATCTCCCCAAATTTCCAAAACTTCTCCCCAAATGTCCAAAACTTCTCTCCAAAAAGGCCAATAATCTCCCCAAAAAGGCAAAAACCTCTCCCCAAAAAGGTAAAAACCTCTCCCCAAAAAGGCAAAAACATCCTCCCAAAAGGGCCAAAATCTCTCCCCAAAAAGGCCAGAACCACTCAACAAAAAAATTTAAAAATCTCTCCCAAAAAAATTCCAAAACTTCTCCCCAAAAATATTCCAAAATCTTTTTCCAAAAATTTCCAAAACTTCCCATCAAAAATTCAAAAACTTTCCTCAAAATAATCCAAAACCTCACCCCCAAAAGACAAAATCCACTGCCAAAAAAATTCCAAAACTTCTCCCTCAAAAAATTCCAAAACTTCTCCCTCAAAAAATTCCAAAGCTTCTCCCCCCAAAAATTCCAAAACTTCTCCCCAAAAAAATTCAAAACCTTACCCCAAAAATATTCAAAAACCTCTCCCCAAAAAGGCAAAAACATTACCCCAAAAAAAATTCCAAAACTTCTCTTCAAAAAATTCCAAAACTTCTAACCAAAAAAAATCCAAAACCTCTACCCCAAAAAAATAACAAAAACTCACCCCAAAAACATTCCAAAACTTCACCCCAAGAAAATTCAAAAACTTCTAACCAAAAAAATTCAAAAACCTCTCCCCAAAAAAATTCAAAAACCTCTCCCCAAAACAAGCCAAAACCTCTCCGCAAAAGGGAAAAAAAACCTGTCCCCAAAAGGCCAAAATCTCCCCCAAAAAGAAGCCAAAACCACACCCCCAAAAGGGCCAAAACCTCTCCCCAAAAGGGCCAAAACCTCTCCCCAAAAGGGCCAAAACCTCTCCCCAAAAAGGCCAAAACTTCTCCCCAAAAAGGCCAAAACTTCTCCCCAAAAAGGCCAAAGCCTCTTCCCACAAAGGGCAAAAAACTCTCTCCAAAAAGGCAAAAAACTCTCCCCAAATGTCCATAACATCTCCCCAAATTTTCAAAACTTCACCCAAATGTCCAAAACTTCTCTCCTCAAAAAGGCCAAAACTTCCCCCCTAAAAGGGCTAAAACCACTCCCCAAAAAGGCCAAAACCTCACCCAAAAATGTCCAGACCTCTCCCCAAAAAGACCAGAACCACTCAACAAAAAAATTTAAAAATCTCTCCCACAAAAAAATTCCAAAAATTCCACCCCCAAAAAATTCCAAAACTACCACCCCAAAAAAATTCCAAAACTTCTCCCCAAAAATATTCCAAAAACTTTCCACAAAAAAATTCCAAAAACTTCCCCCCAAAAATTCAAAAACTTTCCTCAAAAAAGTTCCAAAACCTCACCCCAAAAAGACAAAAACCTCCCAAAAAAAATTCCAAAACTTCTCCCCCCAAAAAATCCAAAATTTCTCCCCCAAAAAGTTCCAAAACTTCTCTTCAAAAAATTCCAAAAGTCCCCTTCAAAAAAATTCCAGAATTTCTCTTCAGAAAGATTCCAAACATTTCTCTTCAAAAAAATACCAAAATATCTCCCAAAAAAATTCAAAAACTTCTCCCCAAAAAAATTCCAAAACTTCTCCCCAAAAAAATGCAAAAACTCTCCCCAAAAACATTCCAAAACTTCTCCCCAAAAACATTCCAAAACTTCTCCCCAAAAACATTTCAAAACTGCTCCCCAAAAGGACAAATCTTCTCCTCAAAAACATACCAAAACTTCCCTCCAAAAATGCAAAAACCTCCCCTCAAAAGGGCCAAATTTCTCCCCCCAAAAAGGGGAAAACCTCCCCAAAAAAGGGGCAAAAACTCTCTTCAAAAAATTCCAAAACTTCTCCCCAAAAATATTTAAAAACTTCTCCCCAAAAACATTCAAAAACGTCTCCCCAAAAGGACAAAACCTCCCCCCAAAAGAAGTCAAAATTTCTCTCCCAAATGGCCAAAACCTCGCCCCAAAAGGGCCAAAACCTCCCTCTAGAAAAGCCAAAATCTCCCCCAGAAAAGCCAAAACCTCCCCCTAAAAAGGCCAAAACATCCCCCCAAAAAAGGCGAAAACCTCCCCCTAAAAAGGCCAAAACCTCTCCCCTAAAAGGCCAAAACCTTTCCTCAAAAAGGCCAAAACTTCCCCCAAAAGTGCCAAAACCGCTCCCCAAAAGGGCCAAAACCGCTCCCCAAAAGGGCCAAAACCTCTCCCCAAAAGGGCCAAAACCTCTCCCCAAAAGGGCCAAAACCTCTCCCCAAAAGGGCCAAAACCTCTCCCCAAAAGGGCCAAAATCTCTCCAAAAAAAGGCCAAAAGCTCCCCCAAGAGTGCCAAAACCACCCCAAAAATGCCTAAAACTCCCCCCAAAAAGGCCAAAACCTCCCCCCAAAAGGGCCAAAACCTCCCCCCAAAAGGGCCAAAACCTCCCCCAAAAGGGCCAAAACCTCCCCCCAAAAGGGCCAAAACCTCCCCCCAAAAGGGCCAAAACCTCCCCCCAAAAGGGCCAAAACCTCCCCCCAAAAGGGCCAAAACCTCCCCCCAAAAGGGCCAAAACCTCCCCCCAAAAGGGCCAAAACCTCCCCCCAAAAGAGGCCAAAACCTCTCCACCTAAGAGGCCAAAACATTTCCCCGAAAAGGCCAAAACCTTTCCCCAAAAGGGCCAAAACTTTCCCCCAACAAAGGCCAAAACTTCCCCAAAAAAGGCCAAAACCTCTCCTCAAAAAGGCCAAAACTTCCGGCTCCCCAAATGTTTGAAAGCCTCCATAAAAAAACACCACCAGCAGCATTCAAAGGCAAGTACCTTTAATGTGGCCTTACATGAACTTTGGAACTAACTACGTACATTTCACTTCTAGACACTTACACACAGAAATAACATTGGTTGCAATTCCCAAATCAACTTGAAAAACCCAACACCACTTCCCTACTTACACACAATGCCCTACAGGTAGCATGCTTTCTCATGGAACCAACATCGTCCTACGGCCTGCTTCAAATGGCACCGCAGCCTTCCCTTTGACACAGACCGCTTTCATGCGCCTAGCTGAAATCTTCTGTGTGCTCTCTATGGCCACTCAGAAACAGACAGAACTCCTCTCCTCTCTCCAGGCTCTCAACACACTGACCTGCAGACACAAACACACTTCTATTAATATCATTACAATACAACCTCCAAACATTCTCACTTCATTTTACTTTTGCCTGTGTCTGCAAAGCTAACCAGTTCCGCCCAACAGACAAAACTCACAGCACCTAAAGGGACTTAACAAGGATCTAAGCCCATAAATGACATAGCACCTCAGCAGCTGTCACACCAACCCTCAGACTGCCTTTACTAATACATGACAACACCCCCAGCCTGACTTTACAACTCCTCGGGAGCTATATTCCGAGAAGCCTCAAAATGAGGGGGCCGGAAAACTCTGCAGCAGCAGTAATTGCCGATCAAACCAATCTCCAATCCCAGAACTACTCCAATCCCACAACAACCGCTCCAATCCCAGAACCGCTCCAATCAAATTTCAAATTCGCCGATCAGAGACCAAGTTCTCCAGTCACAAAACTTGTTCGCCAATCAAAGACCAAATTCACCAATCACAGATCCAGGTCCCCAATCATACAACAAGTTTTCCAAGCACAGAACACCTTCTCCACTCACAGACCAAATGCTTCCATTGCAGAACCATTTCTCCCATCACAGACCGAATTCTCCAATGAAAGACCAAATTCTTCAAACACAGACCAAGTTCTCCAAGCACAGACCAAATGTTCTAATCAAAAACAAAACAAAACCAACCAAACAAAAAACCAACAACACCAAAAACAAAAATCACAACTCAAATAACCCACAAAGCTCTAAGGCCACAAAACCTGAGCTAGCACCAGAGAACTTACCCTGAGGAGAGCTGAATCCCAAAGGAGCTCCCTCAGCAGAGGCTGTGCCTCATATACCACAGACCCCACCCACAACCCCTCCCTCAAGGGGTTGGGGCACATCACCAGCTGGGATAAAAGCACCCTGAGAAGCCACAGCTGGAGTTTTGTCTTACTCAGATCTGGCTCTATGGCTCCTCCCTGCCTGCTCCTTATCTGCCCCAAAGCTGCTCCCTGCCTGCTCAGAAAGTCTCTTGCCTCTTCCATATCTGCTCCCTGTTTGCTCCGTCACTCCTCCGTGCCTTCAATTTTCTGCTTGTCTTTCTCTGGGTCAGATAGGTGAGACTCAGAGATTCAGACTTTGAAGCTGAGACTCAGGGGCCCAGACTCTAGGGCTCACACTAGGGCTGACAATCTGGGACTCACACTCTGTGGCTAAGACTCCAGCTGAGACTGAAACTCTGTGGCTGAGACAGTGACTGAGACTCTGGGCCTGAGACTTTGGAACTGATACTCTCAGACTCTGGGGCTAAGAATGTTGCAGAGTGTCTATGGCTCAGACTATGGAATTCATACTTCGGGGATGAGACTCTGGGACTTCTCCCCAAAAAGGCCAACATTACTTCTCTCCATAAAGACAACACCACTGCTTCCCAAAAAGGCCAAAACTGCTCCCCAAAAAGGCCAAAACTTCTCCCCCAAAAGGCCAAAACTTCTCCCCAAACGGGCCAAAACTAATTCCCAAAAGGGCCAAAAGTTATCCCAAAAAAGGCCAAAGCTTCTCCCCAAAAAGGGCCAAAACCTCTCCCCAAACAGGCCAAAACCTCTCCCCAAAAAAGGTCAAAACCTCTCCCCTAAAGTGCCAAAGCCACCCCCCAAAAGGGCCAAAAAACCCTCCAAAAGGGCCAAAACTTCCCCCCTACAGAGCTAAAACCTCACCCCTAAAGAGCCAAATCCTCCCCCCTAAAGGACCAAAAGCACCGACCAAAAAAGGACAAAACCTCCCCCTAAAAAGGCCAGAACTTCCCCCCAAAAAGCCCAAAACTTCAAAACAAAAAGACCAAAACTTCCCCACATAAAGGAAAAAATTTCTCCAAAAAAGGCCAAAAACTGCACCCCAAAAAGACCAAAACGTCTCCCCAAAAAGGCCAAAAACACTCCGCAAATGGCCAAAACGTATCCCCAAAAGGGACAAAACTTCTCCAAAAAAGGACCAAAACCTTCCTGCAAAAATGCAAAAACCTTCCCCCAATAGGCCAAAACCTCTCCCCAAAAAGGCCAAAATCTCTCCCCAAAAAGACCAAAACCTCTCCCCAAAACGGCCAAAAATTCTCCCCAAAAGGGCCAAAACCTCCCCTCGACAGGGCCAAAACTTCTCCCCAAAAAGGCAAAAACTTTACCCCAAAAAAGGTCCAAAACTTCTCCCCAAAAAAATTCCAAAACTTCTAACCAAAAAAAATCCAAAACCTCTCCCCAAAAAAAATTACAAAAACTCTCCCCAAAAACATTCCAAAACTTCACCCCAAAAACATTCCAAAACTTCCCTCCAAAAATGCAAAAACCTCCCTCCAAAAGGGCCAAAATTTCCCCCCAAAAGGGGTAAAAACTCTCTTCAAAAAAATTCCAAAACTTCTCTTCAAAAAAATACCAAAATTTCTCCCCCCAAAAATTCAAAAACTTCTCCCCAAAAACATTCAAAAACCTTTCCCCAAAAGAAGCCATAACCTCTCCCCAAAAGGGCAAAAAAAACTCTCCCCAAAAGGCCAAAACCTCTCCCCAAAAAAGCCAAAACTTCTCCTCAAAAGGGCCAAAACCTCACCCAAAAAAGGCCAAAATCTCTCCCCAAAAGGGTAAAACCTCTCCCCAAAAAAGGCCAAAACCTCTCCCCAAAAGGGCGAAAAACTCTCCCCAAAAAGGCGAAAAACTCTCCCCAAAAAGGCCAAAACCTCTCCCCAAAAAGGCCAAAACCTGTCCCCAAAAAGGCCAAAACTTCTCCCCACTAGGGCCAAAACTTCTTCCCAAAATTGTCAAAACTTCTCCCCAAAAAGGCCAAAATATCTCCCCAAAAATGCCAAAACTTCTCCCCAAAAGAGCAAAAGCTCTCAACAAAAAGGCAAAAACCTCTCCCCATAAAGGCCAAAACCTCTCCCCATAAAAGCCAAAACATATCCACAAAAGGGCCAAAACTTCTCCCCGAAAGTGACAAAACTTCTCCCCAAAAAGGCAAAAAGCCTCTACAAAAGTGCCAAAACTTATCCCCGAAAGTCCCAAAATTTCTCCCCAAAAAGGAAGTAAATTCCCACCCAAAAGGCCAAAGCCTCTCCCCAAAAAGGCAAAAACTTCTCCCCAAAAAGGCCAAAACCTCTCCCCAGAAGTCAAAAACCTCTCCCCAAAAAAGTCCAAAACCTCTCCCCAAAAGGGCCAAAACCTCTCCACAAATGGGCCAAAAGTTATCCCAAAATGGGCCAAAACATTATCCCAAAAAGGGCGAAAAATTATCCCAGAAAGGGCCAAAACCTCTCCCCAAAAGGGCCAAAATTTCTCCCCAAAAGGCCAAAACCTCTCCTCAAAAAGGCAGAAACTTCTCCCCAAAAGGCCAAAACCTCTCCCCTAAACGGCCAAAACCTCTCCCCTAAACGGCCAAAACCTCTCCCCTAAACGGCCAAAACCTCTCCCCAAAAATGCCAAAACTTCTCCCCAAAAAATTTCATAAATTTCTCCCCAAAATAATTCTAAAACCTCTATCCAAAAAAATTCCAAAACCTCTCTCCAAAAAAACAAAAACCTCTCCCCAGAAAGGCAAAAATATCTCCCTAAAAAAGTAAAAAAACTCACCCAAAAAAGTCCAGAACCTCCCCCCAAAAAGGCCAGAAACACTCCCAAAAGGGACAAAACTTCCCCCCAAAAGGACAAAACCACTCTCCAAAAAGGCCAAATCCTTTCCCCAAAACAGCTAAAACTTTTCCCCAAAAGGGCCAAAACCGCTCCCCTAAAAGGCCAAAACTTCTCCCAAAAAGGGCCAAATCCTCTCAACAAAGAAGCCAAATCTTCCCCCCAAACAGGCCAAAAGCATCCCCCAAAGGGGCGAAAAACTCTCCCCAAAAAGCCAAAACCTCTCCCCAAAAGGGCCAAAAATTCACCCCAAAAAGGCCAAAACTTTTACCCAAAAGAGCCAAAACTTCTCCCCAAAAGGGCCAAAACTTCTCCCCAAAAGGACCAAAACTTCTCCCCAAAATTGAAAACATCTCCTCAAAAAGGCCAAAACCTCCCCACAAAAAGGCCAAAACCTCTCCAAAAAAGGCCCAAATCTTCTCCCCAAAAAAGCCAAGACATGTCCTCAAAAAGGCATAAAAACTCCCCAAAATGACAAAATTTCTCCCCAAAAAGGCCAAAATTTCTCCCCAAAAGGCCAAAATATCTCCCCAAAAAGGCCAAAATTTCTCACCAAAAAGGCCAAAATTTCTCACCAAAAAGGCCAAAACCTCTCCCCAAAAAGGCCAAAACCTCTCCCCAAAAAGGCCAAAAGCTCTCCCCAAAAAGGCCAAAACCTCTCCCCAAAAAGGCCAAAACCTCTCCCCAAAAAGCCAAAAGCTCTCTCCAAAAACTCAAAAACCTCTCCCCAAATGTCTAAAACCTCTCCCCAAAAAAGCAAAACCATCTCCTCAAAAAGACCAAAACCTCTCCCCCAAAAGGCCAAAACCTCTCCCCAAAAAGGCCAAAACTTCTCCCCAAAAAGGCCAAAACCTCTCCCCAAAAAGGCCAAAACCCCTCCCCAAAAAGGCCAAAACCTCTCCCCAAAAAGCCAAAAGCTCTCTCCAAAAACTCAAAAACCTCTCCCCAAATGTCTAAAACCTCTCCCCAAAAAAGCAAAACCATCTCTTCAAAAAGACCAAAACCTCTCCCCAAAAAGGCCAAAACCTCTCCCCAAAAAGGCCAAAAGCTCTCTCCAAAAACTCAAAAACCTCTCCCCAAATGTCTAAAACCTCTCCCCAAAAAAGCAAAACCATCTCCTCAAAAAGACCAAAACCTCTCCCCCAAAAGGCCAAAACCTCTCCCCAAAAAGGCCAAAAACTCTCCCCAAAAAGGCCAAAACCTCTCCCCAAAAAGGCCAAAACCCCTCCCCAAAAAGGCCAAAACCTCTCCCCAAAAAGCCAAAAGCTCTCTCCAAAAACTCAAAAACCTCTCCCCAAATGTCTAAAACCTCTCCCCAAAAAAGCAAAACCATCTCCTCAAAAAGACCAAAACCTCTCCCCAAAAAGGCCAAAACCTCTCCCCAAAAAGTCCTAAAACCACTCCCCAAAAAGGCCAAAACATCTCCCCAAAAGGGCCAAAACCTCTCCCCAAAAGGCCAAAACCTCTCTCCACAAGGGCCAAAACTTCTCCCCAAAAAGGCCAAAAGTTCTCCCCAAAAAAGCCATAACTTCCCCCCCAAAAGGCCTAAAGTTCTCCCCAAAAAGGCAAAAAAATCTCCCCAAAAAGGCCAAAACTTCCCTCCAAAAGGGCCAAAACCTCTCCCCAAAAAGGATAAAACCTCTCCCCAATAAGGCTAAAACCTATCCTCAAAAGGGCCAAAACCTTCCCCCAGTAAGGCCAATACTTCCCCCCAAAAAGGCCAAAACCTCTCCCCAAAAAGACCGGAATTTCTCCCCAGAAAGGCCAAAACCTCTTCACAAAAAGTCAAAAACATCTCTCCCAAAAGAACAAAACTTCCCCCAAAAAAGGCCAAAATTTCTCCCCAAAAGGCCAAAACTTCTCCCCAAAATGTCCTAAACTTTTCCCTAAAAAGGCCAAAACTTCTCCCCAAAAAGGCCAAAGCCTCTTCCCACAAAGGCAAAAACGACTCCCCAAAACGGCCAAAACCTCTCCCCAAAAAGGCAAAAAACTCTCTCCAAAAAGGCAAAAAACTCTCCCCAAATGTCCATAACACCTCCCCAAATTTTCAAAACTTCCCCCAAATGTCCAAAACTTCTGCCCAAAAAGGCCAATAACTCTCCCCAAAAAGGCAAAAACCTCCCCCCAAAAAGGCAACAAAACTCTCCCCACAAAGGCAAAAACCTCTCCTCAAAATGGCCAAAACCTCTCCCCAAAAGGGCAAAAAACTCTCCCCAAAAAGGCAAAAAACTCTCCCCAAATGTCCATAATATCTCCCCAAATTTCCAAAACTTCTCCCCAAATGTCCAAAACTTCTCTCCAAAAAGGCCAATAATCTCCCCAAAAAGGCAAAAACCTCTCCCCAAAAAGGTAAAAACCTCTCCCCAAAAAGGCAAAAACATCCTCCCAAAAGGGCCAAAATCTCTCCCAAAAAGGCCAGAACCACTCAACAAAAAAATTTAAAAATCTCTCCCCAAAAAATTCCAAAACTTCTCCCCAAAAATATTCCAAAATCTTTTTCCAAAAATTTCCAAAACTTCCCATCAAAAATTCAAAAACTTTCCTCAAAATAATCCAAAACCTCACCCCCAAAAGACAAAATCCACTGCCAAAAAAATTCCAAAACTTCTCCCCCAAAAAATTCCAAAGCTTCTCCCCCCAAAAATTCCAAAACTTCTCCCCAAAAAAATTCAAAACCTTACCCCAAAAATATTCAAAAACCTCTCCCCAAAAAGGCAAAAACATTACCCCAAAAAAAATTCCAAAACTTCTCTTCAAAAAATTCCAAAACTTCTAACCAAAAAAAATCCAAAACCTCTACCCCAAAAAAATAACAAAAACTCACCCCAAAAACATTCCAAAACTTCACCCCAAGAAAATTCAAAAACTTCTAACCAAAAAAATTCAAAAACCTCTCCCCAAAAAAATTCAAAAACCTCTCCCCAAAACAAGCCAAAACCTCTCCGCAAAAGGGAAAAAAAACCTGTCCCCAAAAGGCCAAAATCTCCCCCAAAAAGAAGCCAAAACCACACCCCCAAAAGGGCCAAAACCTCTCCCCAAAAGGGCCAAAACCTCTCCCCAAAAGGGCCAAAACCTCTCCCCAAAAAGGCCAAAACTTCTCCCCAAAAAGGCCAAAACTTCTCCCCAAAAAGGCCAAAGCCTCTTCCCACAAAGGGCAAAAAACTCTCTCCAAAAAGGCAAAAAACTCTCCCCAAATGTCCATAACATCTCCCCAAATTTTCAAAACTTCACCCAAATGTCCAAAACTTCTCTCCTCAAAAAGGCCAAAACTTCCCCCCTAAAAGGGCTAAAACCACTCCCCAAAAAGGCCAAAACCTCACCCAAAAATGTCCAGACCTCTCCCCAAAAAGACCAGAACCACTCAACAAAAAAATTTAAAAATCTCTCCCACAAAAAAATTCCAAAAATTCCACCCCCAAAAAATTCCAAAACTACCACCCCAAAAAAATTCCAAAACTTCTCCCCAAAAATATTCCAAAAACTTTCCACAAAAAAATTCCAAAAACTTCCCCCCAAAAATTCAAAAACTTTCCTCAAAAAAGTTCCAAAACCTCACCCCAAAAAGACAAAAACCTCCCAAAAAAAATTCCAAAACTTCTCCCCCCAAAAAATCCAAAATTTCTCCCCCAAAAAGTTCCAAAACTTCTCTTCAAAAAATTCCAAAAGTCCCCTTCAAAAAAATTCCAGAATTTCTCTTCAGAAAGATTCCAAACATTTCTCTTCAAAAAAATACCAAAATATCTCCCAAAAAAATTCAAAAACTTCTCCCCAAAAAAATTCCAAAACTTCTCCCCAAAAAAATGCAAAAACTCTCCCCAAAAACATTCCAAAACTTCTCCCCAAAAACATTCCAAAACTTCTCCCCAAAAACATTTCAAAACTGCTCCCCAAAAGGACAAATCTTCTCCTCAAAAACATACCAAAACTTCCCTCCAAAAATGCAAAAACCTCCCCTCAAAAGGGCCAAATTTCTCCCCCCAAAAAGGGGAAAACCTCCCCACAAAAGGGGCAAAAACTCTCTTCAAAAAATTCCAAAACTTCTCCCCAAAAATATTTAAAAACTTCTCCCCAAAAACATTCAAAAACGTCTCCCCAAAAGGACAAAACCTCCCCCCAAAAGAAGTCAAAATTTCTCTCCCAAATGGCCAAAACCTCGCCCCAAAAGGGCCAAAACCTCCCTCTAGAAAAGCCAAAATCTCCCCCAGAAAAGCCAAAACCTCCCCCTAAAAAGGCCAAAACATCCCCCCAAAAAGGCGAAAACCTCCCCCTAAAAAGGCCAAAACCTCTCCCCTAAAAGGCCAAAACCTTTCCTCAAAAAGGCCAAAACTTCTCCCCAAAAGTGCCAAAACCGCTCCCCAAAAGGGCCAAAACCGCTCCCCAAAAGGGCCAAAACCTCTCCCCAAAAGGGCCAAAACCTCTCCCCAAAAGGGCCAAAACCTCTCCCCAAAAGGGCCAAAACCTCTCCCCAAAAGGGCCAAAATCTCTCCCCAAAAGGGCCAAAAGCTCCCCCAAGAGTGCCAAAACCACCCCAAAAATGCCTAAAACTCCCCCCAAAAAGGCCAAAACCTCCCCCAAAAAGGGCCAAAACCTCCCCCCAAAAGGGCCAAAACCTCCCCCCAAAAGGGCCAAAACCTCCCCCCAAAAGGGCCAAAACCTCCCCCCAAAAGGGCCAAAACCTCCCCCCAAAAGGGCCAAAACCTCCCCCCAAAAGAGGCCAAAACCTCTCCACCTAAGAGGCCAAAACATTTCCCCGAAAAGGCCAAAACCTTTCCCCAAAAGGGCCAAAACTTTCCCCCAACAAAGGCCAAAACTTTTCCCCAGAAAAGGCCAAAATTTCTCCCCAAAAAGGCCAAAACCTCTCCCCAAAAAGGCCAAAACCTCTCCCCAAAAAGACCAAAAGCTCTCCCCCAAAAAGGACAAAACCTCTCCCTAAAAAAATGTCAAAACCTGCCCGAAAAAGCCAAAAACCTTCCCCAAGAATGCCAAAACCTCTCCCCAAAAAGTCCAAACATTCCCCAAAAAGGCCAAAACTTCTCCCCAAAAAGGCCAAAATTTCGTCCCAAAGAGACAAAACCCTCAACCCCAAAAGGCCAAAACCTCTCCCCAAAACGCCAAAAACTCTCCCCAAATAGCCAAAAACCTCTCCCCAAAAAGGCCAAAACCCCTCCCCAAAAAGGCCAAAACCTCTCCCCAAAAAGCCAAAAGCTCTCTCCAAAAACTCAAAAACCTCTCCCCAAATGTCTAAAACCTCTCCCCAAAAAAGCAAAACCATCTCCTCAAAAAGACCAAAACCTCTCCCCAAAAAGGCCAAAACCTCTCCCCAAAAAGTCCTAAAACCACTCCCCAAAAAGGCCAAAACCTCTCCCCAAAAAGCCAAAAGCTCTCTCCAAAAACTCAAAAACCTCTCCCCAAATGTCTAAAACCTCTCCCCAAAAAAGCAAAACCATCTCTTCAAAAAGACCAAAACCTCTCCCCAAAAAGGCCAAAACCTCTCCCCAAAAAGCCAAAAGCTCTCTCCAAAAACTCAAAAACCTCTCCCCAAATGTCTAAAACCTCTCCCCAAAAAAGCAAAACCATCTCCTCAAAAAGACCAAAACCTCTCCCCCAAAAGGCCAAAACCTCTCCCCAAAAAGGCCAAAACATCTTCCCAAAAAGACCGGAATTTCTCCCCAGAAAGGCCAAAACCTCTTCACAAAAAGTCAAAAACATCTCTCCCAAAAGAACAAAACTTCCCCCCAAAAAGGCCAAAATTTCTCCCCAAAAGGCCAAAACTTCTCCCCAAAATGTCCTAAACTTTTCCCTAAAAAGGCCAAAACCTCTCCCCAAAAAGGCCAAAACCTCTCCCCAAAAAAGGCCAAAACTTCTCCCCAAAAAACCAATACCTCTCCCCAAAAAAATTCAAAAACTTCTCCCTAAAAAAATTCAAAAACCTTTCCCCAAAAAAATTCAAAAATCTTTCCCCAAAAAAAATTCCAAAAACTTTCCCCAAAAAAAATTCCAAATGCCTTCCCCAATAAAATTCAAAAACCTCCCCCCAAAAATTCCATAATCTCTCCCCATAGAAGCCAAACCGTATCCACAAAGGTGCCAAATGTTCTCCCCAAGAGGGCCAAATGTTCTCCATAAAAGGGCCAAAACCTCCCCCCAAAATTGAAAACCTCCCCACAAAAAGACCAAAACCTGCCCACAAAAAGGCCAAAACCCCCCCACAAAAAGGCC
Source organism: Amazona ochrocephala (assembly GCA_039720435.1). Classification (NCBI taxonomy): domain Eukaryota; kingdom Metazoa; phylum Chordata; class Aves; order Psittaciformes; family Psittacidae; genus Amazona; species Amazona ochrocephala. The sequence goes on from JBCFXG010000309.1 coordinate 30,005, forward strand.
AAAACCTCTCCGAAAAAGGGCCAAAGTTTCTCCCCAAAAAAGCCAAAAAATGTCCTCAAAAAGGCAAAAAAAACTCCCCAAAAAGGCCACAATTCCTCCCCAAAAAGGCCAAAATTTCACCCCAAAAAAGCCAAAAAATGTCCTCAAAAAGGCAAAAAAACCTCCCCAAAACGGCCAAAATTCCTCCCCAAAAAGGCCAAAATTCCTCCCCAAAAAGGCCAAAATTTCTCCCCAAAAAGGCCAAAATTCCTCCCCAGAAAGGCCAAAATTTCTCCCCAAAAAGGCCAAAATTTCTCCCCAGAAAGGCCAAAACCTCCCCCCAAAAGGGCCAAAAACCTCCCCCCAAGAGGGCCAAAACCTCTCCCCTAAAGTGACAAAACCTCCCCCCAAAAGGGCCAAAACCTCCCCCCCAAAAAAGGCCAAAACTTTTCCCCAAAAAAGCCCAAAACCTCTCCTCAAAAAGGACAAAACTTCCTGCTCCCCAAATGTTTGAAAGCCTCCATAAAAAAACACCACCAGCAGCATTCAAAGGCAAGTACCTTTAATGTGTCCCTTACATGAACTTTGGAACTGACTAACTGCGTACAATTCACTTGTATACACTTACACACAGAAATAACATTGTTTGCAATTACCAAATCAACAAAAAGACCAAAACTTCCCCACAAAAAGGAAAACATTTCTCCAAAAAAGGCCAAAACTTCCCCCCAAAAAGACCAAAACGTCCCCCCAAAAAGGCCAACAACTCTCCGCAAATGGCCAAAACGTATTCCCACAAGGGACAAAACTTCTCCAAAAAAGGGCCAAAACCTTCCCGCAAAAAGGCAAAAACTGTCCCCCAATAGGCCAAAACCTCTCCCCAAAAGATCCAAAACCTCTCACCAAAAAGGCCAAAACCTCTCCCCAAAAGTGCTAAATCTTCTCCCCAAAAGGGCCAAAACTGCTCCCAAAAAGGGCCAAAATCTCTCCCAGAAAAAGCCAAAACTTCTCCCCAAAAAGGCCAAAGCCACTCCCCACAAAGGCCAAAACCTCTCCCACAAAAGGTCCAAAAGTTCTCCCCAAAAAGGCCAAAACCTCGCCCAAAAAGCCAAAACCTCTCCCCAAAAAGGCCAAAGCCTCTCCCCAAAAATATTCATAAATTTCTCCCCAAAATAATTCTAAAACCTCTCCCCAAAAAAAATCCAAAGCTTCTCCCAAAAAAATTCCAAAACCTCTCCCCAAAAGGGTCAAAAACCTCCCCCCAAGAGGGCCAAAATCTCTCCCGAAAAGGGCCAAAACCTCTCCCCAAAAGGGCCAAAATTTCTCCCCAAAAGGACCAGAACTTCTCCCCAAAAAGGCCAAAACTTCTCCCCATAAAGGCCAAAATTTCTCCCCAAAAAGGCCAAAACCTCTTCACAAAAACTCAAAAACATCTCTCCCAAAACAACAAAACTACCCCCCAAAAAGGCCAAAACTTCTCCCCAAAATGTCCTAAACTTCTCCCTAAAAAGGCCAAAACCTCTCCCCAAAAAGGCCAAAACCTCTCCCCAAAAAGGCCAAAACCTCCCCCCAAAAAGGCCAAAACCTCCCCCCAAAAAGGCCAAAACCTCCCCCCAAAAAGGCCAAAACCTCCCCCCAAAAAGGCCAAAACCTCCCCCCAAAAAGGCCAAAACCTCCCCCCAAAAAGGCCAAAACCTCCCCCCAAAAAGGCCAAAACCTGCCCCCAAAAAGGCCAAAACCTGCCCCCAAAAAGGCCAAAACCTGCCCCCAAAACAGCCAAAACCTCTCCCCAAAAAGGCCAAAACCTCTCCCCAAAAGGGCCAAAACCTCTCCCCAAAAAGGGCAAAAAATTTTTCCCAAAAGGGCTATGGCTGCTCCCCAAAAGGGCCAAAACCTCTCCCCTAAACAGCCAAAACTTGCCCCCAAAAAGGCCAAACCTTGTCCCCCAAAAGGCCAATAATTCCCCTCAAAAAAGCTAATATTTCCCCACAAATGTCCAGAAACCTCTCCCCAAAAGGGCCAAAACCTCACCCCAAAAGGGCCAAAACCTCTCCCCAAAGGGGCCAAAGCATCTCCCCCAAAGGCCAAAATTTCTCCCCTAAAGGCCTACACTTCTCCCCAAAAAGCCCAAAACTTCTCCCCAAAAAGGCAAAAACCTCTCCCCAAAAGGGCCAAAACCTCTCCCTAAAAGGGCCAAAAACTTCTCCCCAAAAGGGCTAAAACCTCTCCCCAAAAGGGCCAAAACCTCCCCACAAAAAGGCCAAAACCTCCCCACAAAAAGGCCAAAACCTCCCCCCAAAAAGGCCAAAACCTCTCCCCAAAAGGGACAAAACCTCCCCACAAAAAGGCCAAAACCTCCCCCCAAAAAGGCCAAAACCTCCCCCCAAAAAGGCCAAAACCTCCCCACAAAAAGGCCAAAACTTCTCCCCATAAAAGGGCCAAAGCTTCTCCCCAAAATAGCCAAAACATGTCCTCAAAAAGGCCAAAATTCCTCCCCAAAAAGGCCAAATCCTCTCCCCAAAAAGGCCAAATCCTCTCCCCAAATCAGACAAAACTTCCTGCTCCCCAAAAAGGGCTAAGCCTCCATAAAAAGACAGACCAAAGCCTCCTTAAAAAAACACCACCAGCAGCATTCTAAGGCAAGTACCTTTAATGTGGCCTTACATGAACTTTGGAACTGACTAACTACGTACATTTCACTTCCAGACACTTACACACAGAAATAACATTGGTTGCAATTCCCAAATCAACTTGAAAAACCCAACACCACTTCCCTACTTACACACAAGGCCCTACAGGTAGCATGCTTTCTCATGGAACCAACATCGTCCTACGGCCTGCTTCAAATGGCACCGCAGCCTTCCCTTTGACACAGACCGCTTTCATGCGCCTAGCTGAAATCTTCTGCGTGCTCTCTATGGCCACTCAGAAACAGACACAACTCCTCTCCGCTCTCCAGGCTCTCAACACACTGACCTGCAGACACAAACACACTTCTATTCATATCATTACAATACAACCTCCAAACATCCTCACTTCATTTTACTTTTGCCTGTGTCTGCAAAGCTAACCAGTTCCGCCCAACAGACAAAGCTCACAGCACCTAAAGGGACTTAACAAGGATCTAAGCCCATGAATGACATAGCACCTCAGCAGCTGTCACACCAACCCTCAGACTGCCTTTACTAATACATGACAACACCCCCAGCCTGACTTTGCAACTCCTCGGGAGCTATATTCCGAGAAGCCTCAAAATGAGGGGGCCGGAAAACCCTGCAGCAGCAGTAATTGCCGATCAAACCCATCTCCAATCCCAGAACTACTCCAATCCCACAAAAACTGCTCCAATCATAGACAAAATTCCCGAAACACAGAACAAGTTCCACAAAGAACAAATTCTCCAATCACAAAAAAACTTCTAAAATCAGAGAACAAATTCCCCAATCCTGGAACAACTTCCCCAATAAGACACAAAGTTCTCAAAACACAGAAAAAGTTCCCCAATCTAAGATCAAATTTTCCAATCCCACAACAACTGCCCCAAGCAAACTTCAAATTCTCCAATCAGAGACCAAGTTCTCCAGTCACAAAACTTGTTTGCCAATCAAAGACCAAATTCACCAGTCACAGATCCAGGTCCCCAACCATAGAACAAGTTTTCTAAGCACAGAACAAAGTCCCCAGTCACAGAACCAGTTCCCCAATCATCGAATAAATACTCCAAGCACAGAACACCTTCTCCACTCACAGACCAAATGCTTCCATTGCAGAACCATTTCTCCAATCCCAGACCGAATTCTCCAATGAAAGACCAAATTCTTCAAACACGGACCAAGTTCTCCAAGCACAGACCAAATGTTCTAATCAAAATCAAAACCAAAACAAACAAACAAAAAACCAACAACACAAAAACCAAAAAACCCATCTCAAATAACCCACAAAGCTCTAAGGCCACAAAACCTGAGCTAGCACCAGAGAACTTACCCTGAGGAGAGCTGAATCCCAAAGGAGCTCCCTCAGCAGAGGCTGTGCCTCATATACCACAGACCCCACCCACAGCCCCTCCCTCAAGGGGTTGGGGCAGGGCAGGGGTACATCACCAGCTGGGATAAAAGCACCCTGAGAAGCCACAGCTGGAGTTTTGTCTTACTCAGATCTGGCTCTCTGGCTCCTCCCTGCCTGCTCCCTATCTGCCCCAAAGCTGCTCCCTGCCTGCTCAGAAAGTCTCTTGCCTCTTCCATATCTGCTCCCTGTTTGCTCCGTCACTCCTCCGTGCCTTCAATTTTCTGCTTGTCTTTCTCTGGGTCAGATGGCTGAGACTCAGAGATTCAGACCTTGAAGCTGAGACTCAGGGGCCCAGACTATAGGGATCACACTAGGGCTGACAATCTGGCACTCACACTCTGTGGCTAAGACTCCAGCTGAGACTGAAACTCTGTGGCTGAGACAGTGACTGAGACTCTGGGCCTGAGGCTTTGGAGCTGATACTCTCAGACTCTGGGGCTAAGAATGTTGCTGAGTGTCTACGGCTCAGACTATGGAATTCAGACTTCGGGGATGAGACTCTGGGACTTCTCCCCAAAAAGGCCAACATTACTTCTACTCATAAAGACAACACCACTGCTCGCCAAAAAGGCCAAAACTGCTCCCCAAAAAAGCCAAAACATCACACCAAAAAGGCCAAAACCTCTCCCCAATAAAGCAAAAACATCTCCCCAAAAGGGCCAAAACTTCTCTCCGCAAAGTTCAAAACCTCTCCTCAAAAACTTAAAAACCTCCCCCCAAAAGGGCCAAAACCTCCCCCCAAAAGGGCCAAAACCTCTCCCCAAAAGGGCCAAAACCTCTCCCCAAAAGGGCCAAAACCTCTCCCCAAAAGGGCCAAACCTTCCCCCAAAAATGTAAAAAACCTCGCCCCAAACAGGCCAAAAGTTATCCCAAAAAGGGCCAAAAGTTATCCCAAAAAGGGCCAAAAGTTATCCCAAAAAGGGCCAAAAGTTATCCCAAAAAGGGCCAAAAGTTATCCCAAAAAGGGCCAAAAGTTATCCCAAAAAGGGCCAAAGGTTATCCCAAAAAGGGCCAAAACTTATCCCAAAAAGGGCCAAAACCTCTCCCCAAAAAGGAAAAAACCTCTCCCCAAAAAGGAAAAACCTCTCCCCAAAAAGCAAAAACCTCTCCCCAAAAAGGAAAAAACCTCTCCCAAAGAAGGCCAAAACTACACCCAAAAAGGGCCAAAATCTCTCCCCCAAAATAGGCCAAAACCTCCCCCCAAAAATACAAAAACCTCTGCCAAAAAAATTCAAAAACTTCTCCCCCAAAAAATTACAAAATTTCTCCCCCAAAAAATTCCAAAACTTCTCCCCAAAAAAATTCAAAATCTTCTCCCCAAAAAATTCAGAAACCTCCCCCCAAAAAATTCAGAAACCTCCCCCAAAAAATTCAGAAACCTCCCCCCAAAAAGGCAAAAACCTTCCCCCAACAAATTCCAAACCTCTCCCTGAAAAAAATTACAAAAACTCTCCCCAAAAACATTCCAAAAGTTCCCTCCAAAAATGCAAAAACCTCCCCCCAAAAGGGGCAAAACTTCCCTCCAAAAGGGCCAAAAACTCTTCCCCAAAAATTCCAAAACTTCTCCCCCAAAAAATTCCAAAACTTCTCCCCCAAAAAATTCCAAAACTTCTCCCCAAAAAATTCCAAAACTTCTCCCCCAAAAAATTCCAAAACTTCTCCCCAAAAAATTCCAAAACTTCTAACCCAAAAAATTCAAAACTTCTCTCCAAAAAAATTCAAAAAATTCTCCCCCAAAAATTCAAATCTTCTCCCCAAAAAAAATCCAAAACTTCCCCCCCAAAACATTACAAAACCTCCCCCCAAAGGAAGCCAAAACTTCTCCCCCAAAAGCCAAAACCTCTCCCCAAAAAAGCCAAAACTTTCCCCCAAAAAGGCCAAAACTTCTCCTCAAAACGGCCAAAATATCCCCCCAAAAAGGCAAAAACCTCACCCCAAAAGGGCCAAAACCTCTCCCCAAAAACATTCCAAAACCTCTCCCCAAAAAAATTCCAACACTTCTCCCCAAAAACATTCATAAATTTCTCCCCAAATTAATTCTAAAACCACTCCCCAAAAATTAAAATCCTAGCACCAAAAAAATTCCAAAATATCTCCCCCAAAAAATTCCAAAACCTGTCCCCAAAAAAATTCCTCAACTTCTCCCAAAAAAATTCCAAAACCTCTCTCCAAAAAACCAAATACCTCTCCCCAAAAAGGCCAGAAACACTCCCCCAAAAAAATCCAAAACTTCCCCCCCAAAACATTACAAAACCTCCCCAAAAAAGGCAAAAACCTCACCCAAAAAAGTCCAGTACCTCTCCCCAAAAGGGCCAGAAACACTCCCCAAAAGGGACAAAACTTCCCCCAAAAAGGCCAAAACTTCCCCCCAAAAGGGCCAAAACCTCTCCCCAAAAGGGCCAAAACTTATCCCCCAAAAGGGCCAAAACTTCCCCAAAAAAGGCCAAAATCTCCCCCAAAAATGGCAAAATCTCTCCCCAAAAGGTCAAAACCTCTCCACAAAAAGGCCAAAACCTCCCCCAAAAGGGCCAAACCCTCTCCCTAAAAGGGCAAAAACTCCCCCCAAAAAAGCCAAAAGCTTTCCCCAAGAAGGGGCCAAAACCTCCCCCCAAAAATTCCAAAATTTCCCCAAAAGGGCCAAAAACTCTTTTCAAAAGGTCCAAAACTTCTCCCCAAAAGGGCCAAAACCTATCCCCAAAAAGTCCAAAAACCCTCCCCAAAAGGGCCCAAACCTCCCACCAAATGGGCCAAAACCTCTCCCCAAAAAGGCCAAAACCTCTCCCCAAAAAGGCCAAATCTTCCCCCCCCAAAAAAAACCTCACCCAAAAAAGGCAAAAACCTCACCCCAAAAATTTCAAAAACTTATCCCCAAAAAATTTCAAAATCCTTTCCCCAAAAAAATTCCAAACTTTCCCCAAAGATATTCCAAAACCTTTCCCAAAAAATATTCCAAAAACTTTCCCCAAAATAAATTCCAAATGCTTTCCACAGAGAAATTACAAAGCCTCCCCCAAAAAGGCCAAAACCTCCCCAAAAATTCCATAATCTCTCCCCAAAAAAGCCAAAACATATCCACAAAGGTGCCAAATGTTCTCCCCAAAAGGGCCAAAACTTCTCCCCAAAATTGAAAAACTCTCCTCAAAAAGGCCAAAACCTCTCCTCATAAGGCAAAAAACACCCCACAAAAAGGCCAAAACCTCCCACCAAAAAGGCCAAATCCTCTCCAAAAAAGGGCCAAAGCTTCTCCCCAAAAAAGCCAAAACATGTCCTCAAAAAGGCAAAAACAACTCCCCAAAAAGGCCAAAACTTCTCCCCAAAAAGGCCAAAACTTCTCCCCAAAAAGGCCAAAACTTCTCCCCAAAAAGGCCAAAACTTCTCCCCAAAAAGGCATAAACCTTTTCCCAAAAAGGCATAATCCTCTCCCCAAAAAGTCATAAACCTCTCCCCAGAAAGTCCAAAACCTTCCCCCGAGAGGGCCAAAACCTACATCGAGAGGGCCAAAACCTCCTCCCAAATAGGCCAAACTTCCCCCCAAATAGGCTAAAACCTCTCCCCAAAAAGTCCAATACATCCCCCCAAAAAGTCCAAAACCTCTCCCCAAAAGGTCCACAACTGCTCCCCAAAACGGCCAAAACCTCTCTCCAAATGTGCCAAAACTTCTCCCCAAAAGGCCCAAAACTTCTCCCCAAAAAGGCCAAAATATCTCCTCAAAAAGACCAAAACCTCTCCCCAAAAAGGAAAAAAACTCTAACTAAAAGGGCCAAAAACTCTCCCCAAAAGGGCCAAAACCTCTCCCAAAAAAGGCCAAAATCTCTCCCCAAAAGCCCAAATCTTCCCACCAAAAAGGCCAAAACCTCCCCCCAAAAAGGCCAAAACCTCTCCCCAAAAGGGCCGAAACCTCTCCCAAAAGGGCCGAAACTTCTCCCCGAAAAGTCCAAAACTTCCCCCAAAAAAGGCCAAAACCTCCCCCGAAAAAGCCCAAAACCTCCCCCGAAAAAGCCCAAAACCTCCCCCGAAAAAGCCCAAAACCTCCCCCAAAAAAGCCCAAAACCTCCCCCAATAAAGCCCAAAACCTCCCCCAAAAAAGCAGAAAACCTCCCCCAAAAGAGGCCAAAACCCCTACCCCACAAAGACACAAACTTCCCCAAAAAAACCTAAAACTTACCCAAAAGGGTCAAAACTTCTTCCAAAAAGGTCCAAAATTTCTCCCCAAAAAGACATAAACCTCTCCCAAAAAGGCCAAAACCTCTCCCCAAAAAGGCCAAAACCTCTCCCCAAAAAGGCCAAAACCTCTCCCCAAAAAGGCCAAAACCTCTCCCCAAAAAGGCCAAAACCTCTCCCCAAAAAGGCCAAAACCTCTCCCCAAAAAGGCAAAAACCTCTCCCCAAAAAGGCCAAAACCTCTCCCCAGAAGTCAAAAACCTCTCCCCAAAAAAGTCCAAAACCTCTCCCCAAAAGGGCCAAAACCTCTCCACAAATGGGCCAAAAGTTATCCCAAAATGGGCCAAAACATTATCCCAAAAAGGGCGAAAAATTATCCCAGAAATGGCCAAAACCTCTCCCCAAAAGGGCCAAAACCTCTCCCCAAAAGGACAAAACTTCTCCCCAAAAGGCCAAAACCTCTCCTCAAAAAGGCAGAAACTTCTCCCCAAAAAGGCCAAAACCTCTCCCAAAAGTCCAAAACCTCTCCCCTAAATGGCCAAAACCTCTCCCCTAAACGGCCAAAACCTCTCCCCAAAAATGCCAAAACCTCTCCCCAAAAAAAATACCAAAACTTCTCCCCAAAAAATTTCATAAATTTCTCCCAAAATAATTCTAAAACCTCTATCCAAAAAAATTCCAAAACCTCTCTCCAAAAAAACAAAAACCTCTCCCAGAAAGGCAAAAATATCTCCCTAAAAAAGTAAAAAAACTCACCCAAAAAAGTCCAA
>JBCFXG010000309.1:39178-99882 GCA_039720435.1 Amazona ochrocephala
TCCCCAAAAAGGCCACAATTCCTCCCCAAAAAGGCCAAAATTTCACCCCAAAAAAGCCAAAAAATGTCCTCAAAAAGGCAAAAAAAACTCCCCAAAACGGCCAAAAATCCTCCCCAAAAAGGCCAAAATTCCTCCCCAAAAAGGCCAAAATTTCTCCCCAAAAAGGCCAAAATTCCTCCCCAGAAAGGCCAAAATTTCTCCCCAAAAAGGCCAAAATTTCTCCCCAGAAAAGCCAAAATTTCTCCCCAGAAAGGCCAAAACCTCCCCCCAAAAGGGCCAAAAACCTCCCCCCAAGAGGGCCAAAACCTCTCCCCTAAAGTGACAAAACCTCCCCCCAAAAGGGCCAAAACCTCCCCCCCAAAAATGTCCAAAACTTCCCCCAAAAAAGGCCAACACTTTTCCCCAAAAAAGCCCAAAACCTCTCCTCAAAAAGGACAAAACTTCCTGCTCCCCAAATGTTTGAAAGCCTCCATAAAAAAACACCACCAGCAGCATTCAAAGGCAAGTACCTTTAATGTGTCCCTTACATGAACTTTGGAACTGACTAACTGCGTACAATTCACTTGTATACACTTACACACAGAAATAACATTGTTTGCAATTACCAAATCAACAAAAAGACCAAAACTTCCCCACAAAAGGGAAAACATTTCTCCAAAAAAGGCCAAAACTTCCCCCAAAAAGACCAAAACGTCCCCCAAAAAGGCCAACAACTCTCCGCAAATGGCCAAAACGTATTCCCACAAGGGACAAAACTTCTCCAAAAAAGGGCCAAAACATATACACAAAAGGGCCAAAACCGTCCCCCAATAGGCCAAAACCTCTCCCCAAAAGATCCAAAACCTCTCACCAAAAAGGCCAAAACCTCTTCCCAAAAGTGCTAAATCTTCTCCCCAAAAGGGCCAAAACTGCTCCCAAAAAGGGCCAAAATCTCTCCCAGAAAAAGCCAAAACTTCTCCCCAAAAAGGCCAAAGCCACTCCCCACAAAGGCCAAAACCTCTCCACAAAAGGTCCAAAAGTTCTCCCCAAAAAGGCCAAAACCTCGCCCAAAAAGCCAAAACCTCTCCCCAAAAAGGCCAAAGCCTCTCCCCAAAAATATTCATAAATTTCTCCCCAAAATAATTCTAAAACCTCTCCCCAAAAAAGTTCCGAAACCTCTCCCCAAAAAAAATCCAAAACCTCTCCCCAAAAAAAATCCAAAACCTCTCCCCAAAAAAATCCAAAACCTCTCCCCAAAAAAAATCCAAAACCTCTCCCCAAAAAAAATCAAAAACCTCTCCCCAAAAAAAATCAAAAACCTCTCCCCAAAAAAAATCCAAAGCTTCTCCCAAAAAAATTCCAAAACCTCTCCCCAAAAGGGTCAAAAACCTCCCCCCAAGAGGGCCAAAATCTCTCACGAAAAGGGCTAAAACCTCTCCCCAAAAGGGCCAAAATTTCTCCCCAAAAGGACCAGAACTTCTCCCCAAAAAGGCCAAAACTTCTCCCCATAAAGGCCAAAATTTCTCCCCAAAAAGGCCAAAACCTCTTCACAAAAACTCAAAAACATCTCTCCCAAAACAACAAAACTTCTCCCCAAAATGTCCTAAACTTCTCCCTAAAAAGGCCAAAACCTCTCCTTCTCCCCAAAAAGGCCAAAACCTCTCCCAAAAAGGCCAAAACCTCTCCCCAAAAAGGCCAAAACCTCTCCCCAAAAAGGCCAAAACCTCTCCCCAAAAAGGCCAAAACCTCCGCCCAAAAAGGCCAAAACCTCCGCCCAAAAAGGCCAAAACCTCCGCCCAAAAAGGCCAAAACCTCCCCCCAAAAAGGCCAAAACCTCCCCCCAAAAAGGCCAAAACCTCCCCCAAAAAGGCCAAAACCTGCCCCCAAAAAGGCCAAAACCTGCCCCCAAAACAGCCAAAACCTCTCCCCAAAAAGGCCAAAACCTCTCCCCAAAAGGGCCAAAACCTCTCCCCAAAAAGGGCAAAAAATTTTTCCCAAAAGGGCTATTGCTGCTCCCCAAAAGGGCCAAAACCTCTCCCCTAAAAAGCCAAAACTTGCCCCCAAAAAGGCCAAACCTTCCCCCCCAAAAGGCCAATAATTCCCCTCAAAAAGGCTAATATTTCCCCACAAATGTCCAGAAACCTCTCCCCAAAAGGGCCAAAACCTCACCCCAAAAGGGCCAAAACCTCTCCCCAAAGGGGCCAAAGCATCTCCCCCAAAGGCCAAAATTTCTCCCCTAAAGGCCTACACTTCTCCCCAAAAAGCCCAAAACTTCTCCCCAAAAAGGCAAAAACCTCTCCCCAAAAGGGCCAAAACCTCTCCCTAAAAGGGCCAAAAACTTCTCCCCAAAAGGGCTAAAACCTCTCCCCAAAAGGGCCAAAACCTCCCCACAAAAAGGCCAAAACCTCCCCACAAAAAGGCCAAAACCTCCCCCCAAAAAGGCCAAAACCTCCCCACAAAAAGGCCAAAACCTCCCCACAAAAAGGCCAAAACTTCTCCCCATAAAAGGGCCAAAGCTTCTCCCCAAAAAAGCCAAAACATGTCCTCAAAAAGGCCAAAATTCCTCCCCAAAAAGGCCAAATCCTCTCCCCAAATCAGACAAAACTTCCTGCTCCCCAAAAAGGGCTAAGCCTCCATAAAAAGACAGACCAAAGCCTCCTTAAAAAAACACCACCAGCAGCATTCTAAGGCAAGTACCTTTAATGTGGCCTTACATGAACTTTGGAACTGACTAACTACGTACATTTCACTTCCAGACACTTACACACAGAAATAACATTGGTTGCAATTCCCAAATCAACTTGAAAAACCCAACACCACTTCCCTACTTACACACAAGGCCCTACAGGTAGCATGCTTTCTCATGGAACCAACATCGTCCTACGGCCTGCTTCAAATGGCACCGCAGCCTTCCCTTTGACACAGACCGCTTTCATGCGCCTAGCTGAAATCTTCTGCGTGCTCTCTATGGCCACTCAGAAACAGACAGAACTCCTCTCCGCTCTCCAGGCTCTCAACACACTGACCTGCAGACACAAACACACTTCTATTCATATCATTACAATACAACCTCCAAACATCCTCACTTCATTTTACTTTTGCCTGTGTCTGCAAAGCTAACCAGTTCCGCCCAACAGACAAAACTCACAGCACCTAAAGGGACTTAACAAGGATCTAAGCCCATGAATGACATAGCACCTCAGCAGCTGTCACACCAACCCTCAGACTGCCTTTACTAATACATGACAACACCCCCAGCCTGACTTTGCAACTCCTCAGGAGCTATATTCCGAGAAGCCTCAAAATGAGGGGGCCGGAAAACCCTGCAGCAGCAGTAATTGCCGATCAAACCCATCTCCAATCCCAGAACTACTCCAATCCCACAAAAACTGCTCCAATCATAGACAAAATTCCCGAAACACAGAACAAGTTCCACAAAGAACAAATTCTCCAATCACAAAAAAAGTTCTAAAATCAGAGAACAAATTCCCCAATCCTGGAACAACTTCCCCAATAAGACACAAAGTTCTCAAAACACAGAAAAAGTTCCCCAATCTAAGACCAAATTTTCCAATCCCACAACAACTGCCCCAAGCAAACTTCAAATTCTCTAATCAGAGACCAAGTTCTCCAGTCACAAAACTTGTTTGCCAATCAAAGACCAAATTCACCAGTCACAGATCCAGGTCCCCAACCATAGAACAAGTTTTCTAAGCACAGAACAAAGTCCCCAGTCACAGAACCAGTTCCCCAATCATCGAAGAAATACTCCAAGCACAGAACACCTTCTCCACTCACAGACCAAATGCTTCCATTGCAGAACCATTTCTCCCATCACAGACCGAATTCTCCAATGAAAGACCAAATTCTTCAAACACGGACCAAGTTCTCCAAGCACAGACCAAATGTTCTAATCAAAATCAAAACCAAAACAAACAAACAAAAAACCAACAACACAAAATACAAAAAACCCATCTCAAATAACCCACAAAGCTCTAAGGCCACAAAACCTGAGCTAGCACCAGAGAACTTACCCTGAGGAGAGCTGAATCCCAAAGGAGCTCCCTCAGCAGAGGCTGTGCCTCATATATACCACAGACCCCACCCACAACCCCTCCCTCAAGGGGTTGGGGCAGGGTAGGGGTACATCACCAGCTGGGATAAAAGCACCCTGAGAAGCCACAGCTGGAGTTTTGTCTTACTCAGATCTGGCTCTATGGCTCCTCCCTGCCTGCTCCCTATCTGCCCCAAAGCTGCTCCCTGCCTGCTCAGAAAGTCTCTTGCCTCTTCCATATCTGCTCCCTGTTTGCTCCGTCAGTCCTCCGTGCCTTCAATTTTCTGCTTGTCTTTCTCTGGGTCAGATGGCTGAGACTCAGAGATTCAGACTTTGAAGCTGAGACTCAGGGGCCCAGACTCTAGGGCTCACACTAGGGCTGACAATCTGGCACTCACACTCTGTGGCTAAGATTCCAGCTGAGGCTGTCTGAAACTCTGTGGCTGAGACAGTGACTGAGACTCTGGGCCTGAGACTTTGGAACTGATACTCTCAGACTCTGGGGCTAAGAATGTTGCGGAGTGTCTACGGCTCAGACTATGGAATTCATACTTTGGGATGAGACTCTGGGACTTCTCCCCAAAAAGGCCAACATTACTTCTCTCCATAAAGACAACACCACTTCTCCCCAAAAAGGCCAACACCACTTCTCCCCAAAAAGGCCAACACCACTTCTCCCCAAAAAGGCCAACACCACTTCTCCCCAAAAAGGCCAACACCACTTCTCCCCAAAAAGACCAACACCGCTTCTCCCCATAAAGGCCAAAACATCTCCCACAAAGGCAAAAACTTCTCAACCAAAAGGCAAAAAACGCTCCTTGCAAAGGCAAAAAACACTACCAAAAAAAGCCAAAAACTTCTCCCCAAAAGGGCCAAAACCTCCCCCAAAAAATCAAAAACCTCCTCCCAAAAAGTCAAAAAACTCTCCAAAAAAAGGAAAAAACCTCTCTCCAAAAAGGCCAAAACCTCTCCCCTAAAAGGCAAAAACCTCTCCCAAAAAGGCCAAAACCTCCCCACAAAAAGGCCAAAACCTCCCCCCAAAAAGGCCAAAACCTCCCCACAAAAAGGCCAAAACCTCCCCACAAAAAGGCCAAAACTTCTCCCCATAAAAGGGCCAAAGCTTCTCCCCAAAAAAGCCAAAACATGTCCTCAAAAAGGCCAAAATTCCTCCCCAAAAAGGCCAAATCCTCTCCCCAAATCAGACAAAACTTCCTGCTCCCCAAAAAGGGCTAAGCCTCCATAAAAAGACAGACCAAAGCCTCCTTAAAAAAACACCACCAGCAGCATTCTAAGGCAAGTACCTTTAATGTGGCCTTACATGAACTTTGGAACTGACTAACTACGTACATTTCACTTCCAGACACTTACACACAGAAATAACATTGGTTGCAATTCCCAAATCAACTTGAAAAACCCAACACCACTTCCCTACTTACACACAAGGCCCTACAGGTAGCATGCTTTCTCATGGAACCAACATCGTCCTACGGCCTGCTTCAAATGGCACCGCAGCCTTCCCTTTGACACAGACCGCTTTCATGCACCTAGCTGAAATCTTCGGCGTGCTCTCTATGGCCACTCAGAAACAGACAGAACTCCTCTCCGCTCTCCAGGCTCTCAACACACTGACCTGCAGACACAAACACACTTCTATTCATATCATTACAATACAACCTCCAAACATCCTCACTTCATTTTACTTTTGCCTGTGTCTGCAAAGCTAACCAGTTCCGCCCAACAGACAAAACTCACAGCACCTAAAGGGACTTAACAAGGATCTAAGCCCATGAATGACATAGCACCTCAGCAGCTGTCACACCAACCCTCAGACTGCCTTTACTAATACATGACAACACCCCCAGCCTGACTTTGCAACTCCTCAGGAGCTATATTCCGAGAAGCCTCAAAATGAGGGGGCCGGAAAACCCTGCAGCAGCAGTAATTGCCGATCAAACCCATCTCCAATCCCAGAACTACTCCAATCCCACAAAAACTGCTCCAATCATAGACAAAATTCCCGAAACACAGAACAAGTTCCACAAAGAACAAATTCTCCAATCACAAAAAAAGTTCTAAAATCAGAGAACAAATTCCCCAATCCTGGAACAACTTCCCCAATAAGACACAAAGTTCTCAAACACAGAAAAAGTTCCCCAATCTAAGACCAAATTTTCCAATCCCACAACAACTGCCCCAAGCAAACTTCAAATTCTCTAATCAGAGACCAAGTTCTCCAGTCACAAAACTTGTTTGCCAATCAAAGACCAAATTCACCAGTCACAGATCCAGGTCCCCAACCATAGAACAAGTTTTCTAAGCACAGAACAAAGTCCCCAGTCACAGAACCAGTTCCCCAATCATCGAAGAAATACTCCAAGCACAGAACACCTTCTCCACTCACAGACCAAATGCTTCCATTGCAGAACCATTTCTCCCATCACAGACCGAATTCTCCAATGAAAGACCAAATTCTTCAAACACGGACCAAGTTCTCCAAGCACAGACCAAATGTTCTAATCAAAATCAAAACCAAAACAAACAAACAAAAAACCAACAACACAAAATACAAAAAACCCATCTCAAATAACCCACAAAGCTCTAAGGCCACAAAACCTGAGCTAGCACCAGAGAACTTACCCTGAGGAGAGCTGAATCCCAAAGGAGCTCCCTCAGCAGAGGCTGGGCCTCATATATACCACAGACCCCACCCACAACCCCTCCCTCAAGGGGTTGGGGCAGGGTAGGGGTACATCACCAGCTGGGATAAAAGCACCCTGAGAAGCCACAGCTGGAGTTTTGTCTTACTCAGATCTGGCTCTCTGGCTCCTCCCTGCCTGCTCCCTATCTGCCCCAAAGCTGCTCCCTGCCTGCTCAGAAAGTCTCTTGCCTCTTCCATATCTGCTCCCTGTTTGCTCCGTCAGTCCTCCGTGCCTTCAATTTTCTGCTTGTCTTTCTCTGGGTCAGATGGCTGAGACTCAGAGATTCAGACTTTGAAGCTGAGACTCAGGGGCCCAGACTCTAGGGCTCACACTAGGGCTGACAATCTGGCACTCACACTCTGTGGCTAAGATTCCAGCTGAGGCTGTCTGAAACTCTGTGGCTGAGACAGTGACTGAGACTCTGGGCCTGAGACTTTGGAACTGATACTCTCAGACTCTGGGGCTAAGAATGTTGCGGAGTGTCTACGGCTCAGACTATGGAATTCATACTTTGGGGATGAGACTCTGGGACTTCTCCCCAAAAAGGCCAACATTACTTCTCTCCATAAAGACAACACCACTTCTCCCCAAAAAGGCCAACACCACTTCTCCCCAAAAAGGCCAACACCACTTCTCCCCAAAAAGGCCAACACCACTTCTCCCCAAAAAGGCCAACACCACTTCTCCCCAAAAAGACCAACACCGCTTCTCCCCATAAAGGCCAAAACATCTCCCCACAAAGGCAAAAACTTCTCAACCAAAAAGGCAAAAAACGCTCCTTGCAAAGGCAAAAAACACTACCAAAAAAAGCCAAAAACTTCTCCCCAAAAGGGCCAAAACCTCCCCCAAAAAATCAAAAACCTCCTCCCAAAAAGTCAAAAAACTCTCCCAAAAAAAGGAAAAAACCTCTCTCCAAAAAGGCCAAAACCTCTCCCCTAAAAGGCAAAAACCTCTCCCCAAAAGGCCAAAACCTCCCCACAAAAAGGCCAAAACCTCCCCCCAAAAAGGCCAAAACCTCCCCACAAAAAGGCCAAAACCTCCCCACAAAAAGGCCAAAACTTCTCCCCATAAAAGGGCCAAAGCTTCTCCCCAAAAAAGCCAAAACATGTCCTCAAAAAGGCCAAAATTCCTCCCCAAAAAGGCCAAATCCTCTCCCCAAATCAGACAAAACTTCCTGCTCCCCAAAAAGGGCTAAGCCTCCATAAAAAGACAGACCAAAGCCTCCTTAAAAAAACACCACCAGCAGCATTCTAAGGCAAGTACCTTTAATGTGGCCTTACATGAACTTTGGAACTGACTAACTACGTACATTTCACTTCCAGACACTTACACACAGAAATAACATTGGTTGCAATTCCCAAATCAACTTGAAAAACCCAACACCACTTCCCTACTTACACACAAGGCCCTACAGGTAGCATGCTTTCTCATGGAACCAACATCGTCCTACGGCCTGCTTCAAATGGCACCGCAGCCTTCCCTTTGACACAGACCGCTTTCATGCACCTAGCTGAAATCTTCTGCGTGCTCTCTATGGCCACTCAGAAACAGACAGAACTCCTCTCCGCTCTCCAGGCTCTCAACACACTGACCTGCAGACACAAACACACTTCTATTCATATCATTACAATACAACCTCCAAACATCCTCACTTCATTTTACTTTTGCCTGTGTCTGCAAAGCTAACCAGTTCCGCCCAACAGACAAAACTCACAGCACCTAAAGGGACTTAACAAGGATCTAAGCCCATGAATGACATAGCACCTCAGCAGCTGTCACACCAACCCTCAGACTGCCTTTACTAATACATGACAACACCCCCAGCCTGACTTTGCAACTCCTCAGGAGCTATATTCCGAGAAGCCTCAAAATGAGGGGGCCGGAAAACCCTGCAGCAGCAGTAATTGCCGATCAAACCCATCTCCAATCCCAGAACTACTCCAATCCCACAAAAACTGCTCCAATCATAGACAAAATTCCCGAAACACAGAACAAGTTCCACAAAGAACAAATTCTCCAATCACAAAAAAAGTTCTAAAATCAGAGAACAAATTCCCCAATCCTGGAACAACTTCCCCAATAAGACACAAAGTTCTCAAAACACAGAAAAAGTTCCCCAATCTAAGACCAAATTTTCCAATCCCACAACAACTGCCCCAAGCAAACTTCAAATTCTCTAATCAGAGACCAAGTTCTCCAGTCACAAAACTTGTTTGCCAATCAAAGACCAAATTCACCAGTCACAGATCCAGGTCCCCAACCATAGAACAAGTTTTCTAAGCACAGAACAAAGTCCCCAGTCACAGAACCAGTTCCCCAATCATCGAAGAAATACTCCAAGCACAGAACACCTTCTCCACTCACAGACCAAATGCTTCCATTGCAGAACCATTTCTCCCATCACAGACCGAATTCTCCAATGAAAGACCAAATTCTTCAAACACGGACCAAGTTCTCCAAGCACAGACCAAATGTTCTAATCAAAATCAAAACCAAAACAAACAAACAAAAAACCAACAACACAAAATACAAAAAACCCATCTCAAATAACCCACAAAGCTCTAAGGCCACAAAACCTGAGCTAGCACCAGAGAACTTACCCTGAGGAGAGCTGAATCCCAAAGGAGCTCCCTCAGCAGAGGCTGGGCCTCATATATACCACAGACCCCACCCACAACCCCTCCCTCAAGGGGTTGGGGCAGGGTAGGGGTACATCACCAGCTGGGATAAAAGCACCCTGAGAAGCCACAGCTGGAGTTTTGTCTTACTCAGATCTGGCTCTCTGGCTCCTCCCTGCCTGCTCCCTATCTGCCCCAAAGCTGCTCCCTGCCTGCTCAGAAAGTCTCTTGCCTCTTCCATATCTGCTCCCTGTTTGCTCCGTCAGTCCTCCGTGCCTTCAATTTTCTGCTTGTCTTTCTCTGGGTCAGATGGCTGAGACTCAGAGATTCAGACTTTGAAGCTGAGACTCAGGGGCCCAGACTCTAGGGCTCACACTAGGGCTGACAATCTGGCACTCACACTCTGTGGCTAAGATTCCAGCTGAGGCTGTCTGAAACTCTGTGGCTGAGACAGTGACTGAGACTCTGGGCCTGAGACTTTGGAACTGATACTCTCAGACTCTGGGGCTAAGAATGTTGCGGAGTGTCTACGGCTCAGACTATGGAATTCATACTTTGGGGATGAGACTCTGGGACTTCTCCCCAAAAAGGCCAACATTACTTCTCTCCATAAAGACAACACCACTTCTCCCCAAAAAGGCCAACACCACTTCTCCCCAAAAAGGCCAACACCACTTCTCCCCAAAAAGGCCAACACCACTTCTCCCCAAAAAGGCCAACACCACTTCTCCCCAAAAAGACCAACACCGCTTCTCCCCATAAAGGCCAAAACATCTCCCCACAAAGGCAAAAACTTCTCAACCAAAAAGGCAAAAAACGCTCCTTGCAAAGGCAAAAAACACTACCCAAAAAAGCCAAAAACTTCTCCCCAAAAGGGCCAAAACCTCCCCCAAAAAATCAAAAACCTCCTCCCAAAAAGTCAAAAAACTCTCCCAAAAAAAGGAAAAAACCTCTCTCCAAAAAGGCCAAAACCTCTCCCCTAAAAGGCAAAAACCTCTCCCCAAAAGAGCCAAAACATCTCCCCAAAAAGGCAAAAACCTCCCCCAAAAGGGCCAAAACCTCTCCCTAAAAGGGCCAAAACCTCTCCCCAAAAAGGCCAGAACCACTCAACACAAAATTTAACCATCTCTCCCAAAAAAACCTCCAAAACTTCCACCCCAAAAAAATTCCAAAACTTCTCCCCAAAAATACTCCAAAACCTTTCCCCAAAAAAATTCCAAAAACTGCACCCAAAAAATTCAAAAACTTTCCTCAAAAAAATTCCAAAACCTCACCCCAAAAAGACAAAAACCTCTGCCAAAAAAATTCAATAAACTCTCCCCAAAAAATTTCCAAAATTTCTCCCCCCAAAAAATTCCAAAATTTCTAACCAAAAAAATTCCAAAACCTCTCCCCAAAAGGACCAAAACTTTTCCCCAAAAACATTCCTAATCTTCCCTCCAAAAATGCAAAAACCTCCACCCAAAAGGGCCAAAATTTCCCCCCAAAAGGGGCAAAATTTCCCACCAAAAGGGGCAAGAACTCTCTTCAAAAAAATTCCAAAACTTCTCTTCAAAAAAATACCAAAACTTCTAACAAAAAATATTCAAAAAGTTCTCCCAAAAAAAATTCAAAAAATCTCCCCAAATACATTCCAAAACTTCTCCCCAAATACATTCCAAAACTTCTCCCCAAAAGGACCAAAACTTCTCCCCAAAACCATTCCTAATCTTCCCTCCAAAAATGCAGAAACCTCCCCCCAAAAGGGCCAAAATTTCCCCCCCAAAAGGGGCAAAAATTCCCCCCCAAAAGGGGCAAAAACTCTCTTAAAAAAATTCCAAAACTTCTCTTCAAAAAAATTCCAAAACTTCTCTTCAAAAAAATTCCAAAACTTCTCCCCAAAAAAATACCAAAACTACTCCCCAAAAAAATTCAAAAACTTCTCACCCAAAAAATACCAAAACGTCTCCCCCAAAAAAGCCAAAACTTCTCCCAAAAAAGGCCAAAACCTCTCCCCAAAAGGGCCAAAACCTCCCCCCAAAAAGACAAAAACCTCTCCCCAAAAAGGCCAAAACCTCTCCCTAAGAGGGCCAAAACCTCTCCCCAGAAAGGCCAAAACCAATCAACAAAAATTTTAAACATCTCTCCCAAAAAAACCTCCAAAACTTCCACCCCAAAAAAATTCCAAAACTTCCCCTCAAAAATGCAAAAACCTCTCCTCAAAAGGGCCAAAATTTCCCCCCAAAAAGGGGCAAAAATTCCCCGCAAAAGGGGCAAAAACTCTCTTAAAAAAATTCCAAAATGTCTCCCCAAAAAACCTCAAAAACTTCTCATCAAAAAAATTCAAAAAATTCTCCCCAAAAAAATTCAAAACATTATCCCCAAAAAAATTCAAAAACTTCTCCCCCAAAAAAATCCAAAACTTCTCCCAAAAACATACCAAAACTTCTCCCCAAAAAAATTCAAAAACTTCTCACCAAAAAATACCAAAACTTCTCCCCAAAAAAATTCAAAAACTTCTCCCCAAAAACATACCAAAACCTCATCCCAAAAGGGCAAAAAATCTCTCCCCAAAAGGCCAAAACCGCCTCCCAAAAGAAGCCAAAACTTCTCCCCCAAACGACAAAAACCTCACCAAAAAAAGCCAAAACTTCCCCTCAAAAAGGCCAAAATTTCTCCTCAAAAAGGCCAAAACATCCCCCCAAAAAGGCAAAAACCTCTCCCCAAAAGGGCCAAAACCTCACCCAAAAAACGCCAAAACCTCTCCAAAAAAGGCCAAAACCTCTCCCCAAAAAGGCCAAAACCTCTCCCCAAAAAGCCCAAAACCTCTCCCCAAAAAGGCAAAAAATTCTTCCCAAAATTGCCAAAACCTCTCCCCAAAATTGCCAAAACCTCTCCCCAAAATTGCCAAAACCTCCCCCCAAAAAGGCCAAAACCTCCCCCCAAAAAGGCCAAAACCTCCCCCCAAAAAGGCCAAAACCTCCCCCCAAAAAGGCCAAAACCTCCCCCCAAAAAGGCCAAAACCTCCCCCCAAAAAGGGCCAAAGCTTCCCTCCAAAAGGGAAAACTTCCCCCCAATGGACCGAGACTTCACCCGAAAAGGACAAAACCTCCCCACAAAAGGGCCAAAACCTCTCCTCAAAAAGGCAAAAAATTCTTCCCAAAATTGCCAAAACCTCTCCCCAAAATTGCCAAAACCTCTCCCCAGAATTGCCAAAACCTCCCCCCAAAAAGGCCAAAACCTCCCCCCAAAAAGGCCAAAACCTCCCCCCAAAAAGGCCAAAACCTTCCCCCAAAAAGGCCAAAACCTCCCCCCAAAAAGGCCAAAACCTCCCCCCAAAAAGGGCCAAAGCTTCCCTCCAAAAGGGAAAACTTCCCCCCAATGGACCGAGACTTCACCCGAAAAGGACAAAACCTCCCCACAAAAGGGCCAAAACCTCTCCCCAAAAGGGACAAAACCTCCCCCCAAAAAGGCCAAAACCCCTACTCACAAATGCAAAAACCTCTCCCCAAAAAGACCTAAACCTCTCCCCCAAAAATGCCAAAATTTCCCCCAAAAAGGGCAAAATCTTCCCACAAAACAGCCAAAATTTCTCCTAAAAAAGGCCAAAGCCTCACCGCAAAAAGGCCAAAACATCTCCCCAGAAAGGCCAAAACATCTCCCCAGAAAGGCCAAAACCTCTCCCCAAAAGGGCCAAAACCTCCCCAAAAAGGGAAAATTCTTTTCCCCAAACGACAAAAACTTCTCCCCAAAAAAGCCAAAACCTCTCCTCAAAAAGGCCAAAACCTCTCCCCTAAAAGGCAAAAACCTCTCCCCATAAAGCAAAAACCTCACCCAAAAAAGTCCAGAAGCACTCCCCAAAAGGGACAAAACTTCCCCCAAAAAGGCCAAAACTTCCACCCAAAAGGACCAAAACCTCTCCCCACAAATGCAAAATCTTCTCCCCAAGAACTCCAAAACCTCTCCCCAAAAAGGCCAAAATCTCACCCCAAAAAGGCCAAAACCTCTACCTAAAAAGGCCAAAACTCTCCCCAAAAAGGGCCAAAATTTCTTCTCAAAAGGGCCAAAACCTCTCCCCAAAAGGGCCAAAACTTCCCCACAAAAAGGCCAAAACTCTCCCCAAAAAGGCCACAACCTCTCCCCAAAAAGGCCACAACCTCTCCCCGGAAAGACCAAAACCTCTCCCCAAAAGGGACAAGACTTCCCCCCAAAAGGCCTAAACCTGCCCCCAAAATGGGCCAATACCTTCCCCCAAGAAGGCCAAAACTTCCTCCCAAAAGTGCGAAAACCTCTCCCCAAAAAATCCAAAATCTCTCCCCAAAAAGGCCAAAAATTTCCCCCCAGAAAGGCCAAAACCTCTCCCCAAAAGGGCCAAAACTTCCCCCCGAAAAGGCCAAAACTTCCCCCAAAAAAGGCCAAAATCTCACCCCATAACAGCCAAAACCTATCCCCAAAAAGGCCAAAACTTCTCCTCAAAAAGGCCAAAATCTCTCCCCAAAAGGGCCAAAATCTCTCCCCAAAAAGGCCAAAACTTCTCCTCAAAAAGGCCAAAACTTCTCCTCAAAAAGGCCAAAATCTCTCACCAAAAGGGCCAAAACCTCTCCCCAAAAAGGCCAAAACTTCTCCCAAAAAAAGGCCAAAATTTCTCCCCAAAAAGGCCAAAACCTCTCCCCAAATATGCCAAAACCTCTCCCCAAAAACTAACACCTCTCCCCAAAAAAGCCAAAACCACCCCAAAAAGACCACAATTTCTCCCCAAAAGGGCCAAAACCACCCTCAAAAGGGCCAAAACCTCTCCACAAAAAGGCCAAAACATCCTCCCCAAAAGACCAAAACTTCTCCCCAAGAGACCAAAACTTCTTCCCAAAAAGTTCAAACTTCTCAACAAAAAGGCCAAAACTGCTCCCCCAAAAAGACCAAAATGTCTCCCCAAAAGGGCCAAAAATTCTACCCAAAAAGGCCAAAACTTCTCCCCAAAAAGGACCAAAGTATCTCCTCAAAAAGGCCAATATATCTCCCCAAAAAGGCCAAAACTTCTCTCCAAAAAGGCCAAAACCTCTCCCCAAAAAGGACAAAACCTCTCCCCAAAAAAGGCCAAAACTTCTCCCCAAAAAACCAATACCTCTCCCCAAAAAAATTCAAAAACTTCTCCCTAAAAAAATTCAAAAACTTCTCCCTAAAAAAATTCAAAAACCTTTCCCCAAAAAAATTCAAAAATCTTTCCCCAAAAAAAAATTCCAAAAACTTTCCCCAAAAAAAATTCCAAATGCCTTCCCCAATAAAATTCAAAAACCTCCCCCCAAAAATTCCATAATCTCTCCCCATAGAAGCCAAACCGTATCCACAAAGGTGCCAAATGTTCTCCCCAAGAGGGCCAAATGTTCTCCATAAAAGGGCCAAAACCTCTCCCCAAAATTGAAAACCTCCCCACAAAAAGGCCAAAACCTCCCCACAAAAAGACCAAAACCTGCCCACAAAAAGGCCAAAACCCCCCCACAAAAAGGCCAAAACCTCTCCGAAAAAGGGCCAAAGTTTCTCCCCAAAAAAGCCAAAAAATGTCCTCAAAAAGGCAAAAAAAACTCCCCAAAAAGGCCACAATTCCTCCCCAAAAAGGCCAAAATTTCACCCCAAAAAAGCCAAAAAATGTCCTCAAAAAGGCAAAAAAAACTCCCCAAAACGGCCAAAAATCCTCCCCAAAAAGGCCAAAATTCCTCCCCAAAAAGGCCAAAATTTCTCCCCAAAAAGGCCAAAATTCCTCCCCAGAAAGGCCAAAATTTCTCCCCAAAAAGGCCAAAATTCCTCCCCAAAAAGGCCAAAATTCCTCCCCAGAAAGGCCAAAATTTCTCCCCAAAAAGGCCACAATTCCTCCCCAAAAAGGCCAAAATTTCACCCCAAAAAAGCCAAAAAATGTCCTCAAAAAGGCAAAAAAAACTCCCCAAAACGGCCAAAAATCCTCCCCAAAAAGGCCAAAATTCCTCCCCAAAAAGGCCAAAATTTCTCCCCAAAAAGGCCAAAATTTCTCCCCAAAAAGGCCAAAATTTCTCCCCAGAAAAGCCAAAATTTCTCCCCAGAAAGGCCAAAACCTCCCCCCAAAAGGGCCAAAAACCTCCCCCCAAGAGGGCCAAAACCTCTCCCCTAAAGTGACAAAACCTCCCCCCAAAAGGGCCAAAACCTCCCCCCCAAAAATGTCCAAAACTTCCCCCAAAAAAGGCCAAAACTTTTCCCCAAAAAAGCCCAAAACCTCTCCTCAAAAAGGACAAAACTTCCTGCTCCCCAAATGTTTGAAAGCCTCCATAAAAAAACACCACCAGCAGCATTCAAAGGCAAGTACCTTTAATGTGTCCCTTACATGAACTTTGGAACTGACTAACTGCGTACAATTCACTTGTATACACTTACACACAGAAATAACATTGTTTGCAATTACCAAATCAACAAAAAGACCAAAACTTCCCCACAAAAAGGAAAACATTTCTCCAAAAAAGGCCAAAACTTCCCCCCAAAAAGACCAAAACGTCCCCCCAAAAAGACCAAAAACTCTCCGCAAATGGCCAAAACGTATTCCCACAAGGGACAAAACTTCTCCAAAAAAGGGCCAAAACCTTCCCGCAAAAAGGCAAAAACCGTCCCCCAATAGGCCAAAACCTCTCCCCAAAAGATCCAAAACCTCTCACCAAAAAGGCCAAAACCTCTTCCCAAAAGTGCTAAATCTTCTCCCCAAAAGGGCCAAAACTGCTCCCAAAAAGGGCCAAAATCTCTCCCAGAAAAAGCTAAAACTTCTCCCCAAAAAGGCCAAAGCCACTCCCCACAAAGGCCAAAACCTCTCCCACAAAAGGTCCAAAAGTTCTCCCCAAAAAGGCCAAAACCTCGCCCAAAAAGCCAAAACCTCTCCCCAAAAAGGCCAAAGCCTCTCCCCAAAAATATTCATAAATTTCTCCCCAAAATAATTCTAAAACCTCTCCCCAAAAAAGTTCCGAAACCTCTCCCCAAAAAAAATCCAAAACCTCTCCCCAAAAAAAATCCAAAACCTCTCCCCAAAAAAAATCCAAAACCTCTCCCCCAAAAAAATCCAAAACCTCTCCCCAAAAAAAATCCAAAACCTCTCCCCAAAAAAAATCAAAAACCTCTCCCCAAAAAAAATCCAAAACCTCTCCCCAAAAAAAATCCAAAACCTCTCCCCAAAAAAATTCCAAAACTTCTCCCCAAAAGGGTCAAAAACCTACCCCCAAGAGGGCCAAAATCTCTCCCGAAAAGGGCCAAAACCTCTCCCCAAAAGGGCCAAAATTTCTCCCCAAAAGGACCAGAACTTCTCCCCAAAAAGGCCAAAACTTCTCCCCATAAAGGCCAAAATTTCTCCCCAAAAAGGCCAAAACCTCTTCACAAAAACTCAAAAACATCTCTCCCAAAACAACAAAACTTCTCCCCAAAATGTCCTAAACTTCTCCCTAAAAAGGCCAAAACCTCTCCCCAAAAAGGCCAAAACCTCTCCCCAAAAAGGCCAAAACCTCTCCACAAAAAGGCCAAAACCTCCCCCCAAAAAGGCCAAAACCTCCCCCCAAAACGGCCAAAACCTCCCCCCAAAAAGGCCAAAACCTCTCCCCAAAAGGGCCAAAACCTCTCCCCAAAAAGGGCAAAAAATTTTTCCCAAAAGGGCTATTGCTGCTCCCCAAAAGGGCCAAAACCTCTCCCCTAAGAAGCCAAAACTTGCCCCCAAAAAGGCCAAACCTTCCCCCCCAAAAGGCCAATAATTCCCCTCAAAAAGGCTAATATTTCCCCACAAATGTCAAGAAACCTCTCCCCAAAAGGGCCAAAACCTCACCCCAAAAGGGCCAAAACCTCTC
The DNA here is from genome assembly GCA_039720435.1 of Amazona ochrocephala. NCBI lineage: Eukaryota > Metazoa > Chordata > Aves > Psittaciformes > Psittacidae > Amazona > Amazona ochrocephala. The sequence goes on from JBCFXG010000309.1 coordinate 56,349, forward strand.
CCCAAAGGGGCCAAAGCATCTCCCCCAAAGGCCAAAATTTCTCCCCTAAAGGCCTACACTTCTCCCCAAAAAGCCCAAAACTTCTCCCCAAAAAGGCAAAAACCTCTCCCCAAAAGGGCCAAAACCTCTCCCTAAAAGGGCCAAAAACTTCTCCCCAAAAGGGCTAAAACCTCTCCCCAAAAGGGCCAAAACCTCCCCACAAAAAGGCCAAAACCTCCCCCCAAAAAGGCCAAAACCTCCCCCCAAAAAGGCCAAAACCTCCCCACAAAAAGGCCAAAACCTCCCCCCAAAAGGGCCAAAACCTCCCCACAAAAAGGCCAAAACCTCCCCACAAAAAGGCCAAAACTTCTCCCCATAAAAGGGCCAAAGCTTCTCCCCAAAAAAGCCAAAACATGTCCTCAAAAAGGCCAAAATTCCTCCCCAAAAAGGCCAAAATTCCTCCCCAAAAAGGCCAAATCCTCTCCCCAAATCAGACAAAACTTCCTGCTCCCCAAAAAGGGCTAAGCCTCCATAAAAAGACAGACCAAAGCCTCCTTAAAAAAACACCACCAGCAGCATTCTAAGGCAAGTACCTTTAATGTGGCCTTACATGAACTTTGGAACTGACTAACTACGTACATTTCACTTCCAGACACTTACACACAGAAATAACATTGGTTGCAATTCCCAAATCAACTTGAAAAACCCAACACCACTTCCCTACTTACACACAAGGCCCTACAGGTAGCATGCTTTCTCATGGAACCAACATCGTCCTACGGCCTGCTTCAAATGGCACCGCAGCCTTCCCTTTGACACAGACCGCTTTCATGCGCCTAGCTGAAATCTTCTGCGTGCTCTCTATGGCCACTCAGAAACAGACAGAACTCCTCTCCGCTCTCCAGGCTCTCAACACACTGACCTGCAGACACAAACACACTTCTATTCATATCATTACAATACAACCTCCAAACATCCTCACTTCATTTTACTTTTGCCTGTGTCTGCAAAGCTAACCAGTTCCGCCCAACAGACAAAACTCACAGCACCTAAAGGGACTTAACAAGGATCTAAGCCCATGAATGACATAGCACCTCAGCAGCTGTCACACCAACCCTCAGACTGCCTTTACTAATACATGACAACACCCCCAGCCTGACTTTGCAACTCCTCAGGAGCTATATTCCGAGAAGCCTCAAAATGAGGGGGCCGGAAAACCCTGCAGCAGCAGTAATTGCCGATCAAACCCATCTCCAATCCCAGAACTACTCCAATCCCACAAAAACTGCTCCAATCATAGACAAAATTCCCGAAACACAGAACAAGTTCCACAAAGAACAAATTCTCCAATCACAAAAAAAGTTCTAAAATCAGAGAACAAATTCCCCAATCCTGGAACAACTTCCCCAATAAGACACAAAGTTCTCAAAACACAGAAAAAGTTCCCCAATCTAAGACCAAATTTTCCAATCCCACAACAACTGCCCCAAGCAAACTTCAAATTCTCTAATCAGAGACCAAGTTCTCCAGTCACAAAACTTGTTTGCCAATCAAAGACCAAATTCACCAGTCACAGATCCAGGTCCCCAACCATAGAACAAGTTTTCTAAGCACAGAACAAAGTCCCCAGTCACAGAACCAGTTCCCCAATCATCGAAGAAATACTCCAAGCACAGAACACCTTCTCCACTCACAGACCAAATGCTTCCATTGCAGAACCATTTCTCCCATCACAGACCGAATTCTCCAATGAAAGACCAAATTCTTCAAACACGGACCAAGTTCTCCAAGCACAGACCAAATGTTCTAATCAAAATCAAAACCAAAACAAACAAACAAAAAACCAACAACACAAAATACAAAAAACCCATCTCAAATAACCCACAAAGCTCTCAGGCCACAAAACCTGAGCTAGCACCAGAGAACTTACCCTGAGGAGAGCTGAATCCCAAAGGAGCTCCCTCAGCAGAGGCTGGGCCTCATATATACCACAGACCCCACCCACAACCCCTCCCTCAAGGGGTTGGGGCAGGGTAGGGGTACATCACCAGCTGGGATAAAAGCACCCTGAGAAGCCACAGCTGGAGTTTTGTCTTACTCAGATCTGGCTCTATGGCTCCTCCCTGCCTGCTCCCTATCTGCCCCAAAGCTGCTCCCTGCCTGCTCAGAAAGTCTCTTGCCTCTTCCATATCTGCTCCCTGTTTGCTCCGTCAGTCCTCCGTGCCTTCAATTTTCTGCTTGTCTTTCTCTGGGTCAGATGGCTGAGACTCAGAGATTCAGACTTTGAAGCTGAGACTCAGGGGCCCAGACTCTAGGGCTCACACTAGGGCTGACAATCTGGCACTCACACTCTGTGGCTAAGATTCCAGCTGAGGCTGTCTGAAACTCTGTGGCTGAGACAGTGACTGAGACTCTGGGCCTGAGACTTTGGAACTGATACTCTCAGACTCTGGGGCTAAGAATGTTGCGGAGTGTCTACGGCTCAGACTATGGAATTCAGACTTCGGGGATGAGACTCTGGGACTTCTCCCCAAAAAGGCCAACATTACTTCTCTCCATAAAGACAACACCACTGCTTCCCAAAAAGGCCAACACCACTTCTCCCCAAAAAGGCCAACACCACTTCTCCCCAAAAAGGCCAACACCACTTCTCCCCAAAAAGGCCAACACCACTTCTCCCCAAAAAGGCCAACACCACTTCTCCCCAAAAAGACCAACACCACTTCTCCCCATAAAGGCCAAAACATCTCCCCACAAAGGCAAAAACTTCTCAACCAAAAAGGCAAAAAACGCTCCTTGCAAAGGCAAAAAACACTACCCAAAAAAGCCAAAAACTTCTCCCCAAAAGGGCCAAAACCTCCCCCAAAAAATCAAAAACCTCCTCCCAAAAAGTCAAAAAACTCTCCCAAAAAAAGGAAAAAACCTCTCTCCAAAAAGGCCAAAACCTCTCCCCTAAAAGGCAAAAACCTCTCCCCAAAAGAGCCAAAACATCTCCCCAAAAAGGCAAAAACCTCCCCCAAAAGGGCCAAAACCTCTCCCTAAAAGGGCCAAAACCTCTCCCCAAAAAGGCCAGAACCACTCAACACAAAATTTAACCATCTCTCCCAAAAAAACCTCCAAAACTTCCACCCCAAAAAAATTCCAAAACTTCTCCCCAAAAATACTCCAAAACCTTTCCCCAAAAAAATTCCAAAAACTGCACCCAAAAAATTCAAAAACTTTCCTCAAAAAAATTCCAAAACCTCACCCCAAAAAGACAAAAACCTCTGCCAAAAAAATTCAATAAACTCTCCCCAAAAAATTTCCAAAATTTCTCCCCCCAAAAAATTCCAAAATTTCTAACCAAAAAAATTCCAAAACCTCTCCCCAAAAGGACCAAAACTTTTCCCCAAAAACATTCCTAATCTTCCCTCCAAAAATGCAAAAACCTCCACCCAAAAGGGCCAAAATTTCCCCCCAAAAGGGGCAAAATTTCCCACCAAAAGGGGCAAGAACTCTCTTCAAAAAAATTCCAAAACTTCTCTTCAAAAAAATACCAAAACTTCTCCCAAAAAATATTCAAAAAGTTCTCCCAAAAAAAATTCAAAAAATCTCCCCAAATACATTCCAAAACTTCTCCCCAAATACATTCCAAAACTTCTCCCCAAAAGGACCAAAACTTCTCCCCAAAACCATTCCTAATCTTCCCTCCAAAAATGCAGAAACCTCCCCCCAAAAGGGCCAAAATTTCCCCCCCAAAAGGGGCCAAAATTTCCCCCCAAAAAGGGGCAAAAATTCCCCGCAAAAGGGGCAAAAACTCTCTTAAAAAAATTCCAAAATGTCTCCCCAAAAAACCTCAAAAACTTCTCATCAAAAAAATTCAAAAAATTCTCCCCAAAAAAATTCAAAACATTATCCCCAAAAAAATTCAAAAACTTCTCCCCCAAAAAAATCCAAAACTTCTCCCAAAAACATACCAAAACTTCTCCCCAAAAAAATTCAAAAACTTCTCACCAAAAAATACCAAAACTTCTCCCCCAAAAAATTCAAAAACTTCTCCCCAAAAACATACCAAAACCTCATCCCAAAAGGGCAAAAAATCTCTCCCCAAAAGGCCAAAACCGCCTCCCAAAAGAAGCCAAAACTTCTCCCCCAAACGACAAAAACCTCACCAAAAAAAGCCAAAACTTCCCCTCAAAAAGGCCAAAATTTCTCCTCAAAAAGGCCAAAACATCCCCCCAAAAAGGCCAAAACCTCTCCCCAAAAAGGCAAAAAATTCTTCCCAAAATTGCCAAAACCTCTCCCCAAAATTGCCAAAACCTCTCCCCAAAATTGCCAAAACCTCCCCCCAAAAAGGCCAAAACCTCCCCCCAAAAAGGCCAAAACCTCTCCCCAAAAAGACCAAAACCTCCCCCCAAAAAGGCCAAAACCTCCCCCCAAAAAGGCCAAAACCTCCCCCCAAAAAGGCCAAAACCTCCCCCCAAAAAGGCCAAAACCTCCCCCCAAAAAGGCCAAAACCTCCCCCCAAAAAGGCCAAAACCTCCCCCCAAAAAGGCCAAAACCTCCCCCCAAAAGGGCCAAAACCTCCCCCTAAAAAGGCCAAAACCTCCCCCCAAAAAGGCCAAAACCTCCCCCCAAAAAGGGCCAAAGCTTCCCTCCAAAAGGGAAAACTTCCCCCCAATGGACCGAGACTTCACCCGAAAAGGACAAAACCTCCCCACAAAAGGGCCAAAACCTCTCCCCAAAAGGGACAAAACCTCCCCCCAAAAAGGCCAAAACCCCTACTCACAAATGCAAAAACCTCTCCCCAAAAAGACCTAAACCTCTCCCCCAAAAATGCCAAAATTTCCCCCAAAAAGGGCAAAATCTTCCCGCAAAACAGCCAAAATTTCTCCTAAAAAAGGCCAAAGCCTCACCGCAAAAAGGCCAAAACATCTCCCCAGAAAGGCCAAAACATCTCCCCAGAAAGGCCAAAACCTCTCCCCAAAAGGGCCAAAACCTCCCCAAAAAGGGAAAATTCTTTTCCCCAAACGACAAAAACTTCTCCCCAAAAAAGCCAAAACCTCTCCTCAAAAAGGCCAAAACCTCTCCCCTAAAAGGCAAAAACCTCTCCCCATAAAGCAAAAACCTCACCCAAAAAAGTCCAGAAGCACTCCCCAAAAGGGACAAAACTTCCCCCAAAAAGGCCAAAACTTCCACCCAAAAGGACCAAAACCTCTCCCCACAAATGCAAAATCTTCTCCCCAAGAACTCCAAAACCTCTCCCCAAAAAGGCCAAAATCTCACCCCAAAAAGGCCAAAACCTCTACCTAAAAAGGCCAAAACTCTCCCCAAAAAGGGCCAAAATTTCTTCTCAAAAGGGCCAAAACCTCTCCCCAAAAGGGCCAAAACTTCCCCACAAAAAGGCCAAAACTCTCCCCAAAAAGGCCACAACCTCTCCCCAAAAAGGCCACAACCTCTCCCCGGAAAGACCAAAACCTCTCCCCAAAAGGGACAAGACTTCCCCCCAAAAGGCCTAAACCTGCCCCCAAAATGGGCCAATACCTTCCCCCAAGAAGGCCAAAACTTCCTCCCAAAAGTGCGAAAACCTCTCCCCAAAAAATCCAAAATCTCTCCCCAAAAAGGCCAAAAATTTCCCCCCAGAAAGGCCAAAACCTCTCCCCAAAAGGGCCAAAACTTCCCCCCGAAAAGGCCAAAACTTCCCCCAAAAAAGGCCAAAATCTCACCCCATAACAGCCAAAACCTATCCCCAAAAAGGCCAAAACTTCTCCTCAAAAAGGCCAAAATCTCTCCCCAAAAGGGCCAAAATCTCTCCCCAAAAAGGCCAAAACTTCTCCTCAAAAAGGCCAAAACTTCTCCTCAAAAAGGCCAAAATCTCTCCCCAAAAGGGCCAAAACCTCTCCCCAAAAAGGCCAAAACTTCTCCCAAAAAAAGGCCAAAATTTCTCCCCAAAAAGGCCAAAACCTCTCCCCAAATATGCCAAAACCTCTCCCCAAAAACTAACACCTCTCCCCAAAAAAGCCAAAACCACCCCAAAAAGACCACAATTTCTCCCCAAAAGGGCCAAAACCACCCTCAAAAGGGCCAAAACCTCTCCACAAAAAGGCCAAAACATCCTCCCCAAAAGACCAAAACTTCTCCCCAAGAGACCAAAACTTCTTCCCAAAAAGTTCAAACTTCTCAACAAAAAGGCCAAAACTGCTCCCCCAAAAAGACCAAAATGTCTCCCCAAAAGGGCCAAAAATTCTACCCAAAAAGGCCAAAATCTCTCCCCAAAAAGGACCAAAGTATCTCCTCAAAAAGGCCAATATATCTCCCCAAAAAGGCCAAAACTTCTCTCCAAAAAGGCCAAAACCTCTCCCCAAAAAGGACAAAACCTCTCCCCAAAAAAGGCCAAAACTTCTCCCCAAAAAACCAATACCTCTCCCCAAAAAAATTCAAAAACTTCTCCCTAAAAAAATTCAAAAACTTCTCCCTAAAAAAATTCAAAAACCTTTCCCCAAAAAAATTCAAAAATCTTTCCCCAAAAAAAATTCCAAAAACTTTCCCCAAAAAAAATTCCAAATGCCTTCCCCAATAAAATTCAAAAACCTCCCCCCAAAAATTCCATAATCTCTCCCCATAGAAGCCAAACCGTATCCACAAAGGTGCCAAATGTTCTCCCCAAGAGGGCCAAATGTTCTCCATAAAAGGGCCAAAACCTCTCCCCAAAATTGAAAACCTCCCCACAAAAAGGCCAAAACCTCCCCACAAAAAGACCAAAACCTGCCCACAAAAAGGCCAAAACCCCCCCACAAAAAGGCCAAAACCTCTCCGAAAAAGGGCCAAAGTTTCTCCCCAAAAAAGCCAAAAAATGTCCTCAAAAAGGCAAAAAAAACTCCCCAAAAAGGCCACAATTCCTCCCCAAAAAGGCCAAAATTTCACCCCAAAAAAGCCAAAAAATGTCCTCAAAAAGGCAAAAAAAACTCCCCAAAACGGCCAAAAATCCTCCCCAAAAAGGCCAAAATTCCTCCCCAAAAAGGCCAAAATTTCTCCCCAAAAAGGCCAAAATTTCTCCCCAGAAAAGCCAAAATTTCTCCCCAGAAAGGCCAAAACCTCCCCCCAAAAGGGCCAAAAACCTCCCCCCAAGAGGACCAAAACCTCTCCCCTAAAGTGACAAAACCTCCCCCCAAAAGGGCCAAAACCTCCCCCCCAAAAATGTCCAAAACTTCCCCCAAAAAAGGCCAAAACTTTTCCCCAAAAAAGCCCAAAACCTCTCCTCAAAAAGGCCAAAACTTCCTGCTCCCCAAATGTTTGAAAGCCTCCATAAAAAAACACCACCAGCAGCATTCAAAGGCAAGTACCTTTAATGTGTCCCTTACATGAACTTTGGAACTGACTAACTGCGTACAATTCACTTGTATACACTTACACACAGAAATAACATTGTTTGCAATTACCAAATCAACAAAAAGACCAAAACTTCCCCACAAAAAGGAAAACATTTCTCCAAAAAAGGCCAAAACTTCCCCCCAAAAAGACCAAAACGTCCCCCCAAAAAGACCAAAAACTCTCCGCAAATGGCCAAAACGTATTCCCACAAGGGACAAAACTTCTCCAAAAAAGGGCCAAAACCTTCCCGCAAAAAGGCAAAAACCGTCCCCCAATAGGCCAAAACCTCTCCCCAAAAGATCCAAAACCTCTCACCAAAAAGGCCAAAACCTCTTCCCAAAAGTGCTAAATCTTCTCCCCAAAAGGGCCAAAACTGCTCCCAAAAAGGGCCAAAATCTCTCCCAGAAAAAGCTAAAACTTCTCCCCAAAAAGGCCAAAGCCACTCCCCACAAAGGCCAAAACCTCTCCCACAAAAGGTCCAAAAGTTCTCCCCAAAAAGGCCAAAACCTCGCCCAAAAAGCCAAAACCTCTCCCCAAAAAGGCCAAAGCCTCTCCCCAAAAATATTCATAAATTTCTCCCCAAAATAATTCTAAAACCTCTCCCCAAAAAAGTTCCGAAACCTCTCCCCAAAAAAAATCCAAAACCTCTCCCCAAAAAAAATCCAAAACCTCTCCCCAAAAAAAATCCAAAACCTCTCCCCAAAAAAAATCCAAAACCTCTCCCCAAAAAAAATCCAAAACCTCTCCCCAAAAAAAATCAAAAACCTCTCCCCAAAAAAAATCAAAAACCTCTCCCCAAAAAAAATCCAAAACCTCTCCCCAAAAAAAATCCAAAGCTTCTCCCAAAAAAATTCCAAAACCTCTCCCCAAAAGGGTCAAAAACCTCCCCCCAAGAGGGCCAAAATCTCTCCCGAAAAGGGCTAAAACCTCTCCCCAAAAGGGCCAAAATTTCTCCCCAAAAGGACCAGAACTTCTCCCCAAAAAGGCCAAAACTTATCCCCATAAAGGCCAAAATTTCTCCCCAAAAAGGCCAAAACCTCTTCACAAAAACTCAAAAACATCTCTCCCAAAACAACAAAACTACCCCCCAAAAAGGCCAAAACTTCTCCCCAAAATGTCCTAAACTTCTCCCTAAAAAGGCCAAAACCTCTCCCCAAAAAGGCCAAAACCTCTCCCCAAAAAGGCCAAAACCTCCGCCCAAAAAGGCCAAAACCTCCCCCCAAAAAGGCCAAAACCTCCCCCCAAAAAGGCCAAAACCTGCCCCCAAAACAGCCAAAACCTCTCCCCAAAAAGGCCAAAACCTCTCCCCAAAAGGGCCAAAACCTCTCCCCAAAAAGGGCAAAAAATTTTTCCCAAAAGGGCTATTGCTGCTCCCCAAAAGGGCCAAAACCTCTCCCTTAAAAAGCCAAAACTTGCCCCCAAAAAGACCAAACCTTCCCCCCCAAAAGGCCAATAATTCCCCTCAAAAAGGCTAATATTTCCCCACAAATGTCCAGAAACCTCTCCCCAAAAGGGCCAAAACCTCACCCCAAAAGGGCCAAAACCTCCCCACAAAAAGGCCAAAACCTCCCCACAAAAAGGCCAAAACCTCTCCCGAAAAAGGCCAAAACCTCCCCACAAAAAGGCCAAAACCTCCCCCCAAAAAGGCCAAAACCTCCCCACAAAAAGGCCAAATCCTCTCCCCAAATCAGAGAAAACTTCCTGCTCCCCAAAAAGGGCTAAGCCTCCATAAAAAGACAGACCAAAGCCTCCTTAAAAAAACACCACCAGCAGCATTCTAAGGCAAGTACCTTTAATGTGGCCTTACATGAACTTTGGAACTGACTAACTACGTACATTTCACTTCCAGACACTTACACACAGAAATAACATTGGTTGCAATTACCAAATCAACTTGAAAAACCCAACACCACTTCCCTACTTACACACAAGGCCCTACAGGTAGCATGCTTTCTCATGGAACCAACATCGTCCTACGGCCTGCTTCAAATGGCACCGCAGCCTTCCCTTTGACACAGACCGCTTTCATGCGCCTAGCTGAAATCTTCTGCGTGCTCTCTATGGCCACTCAGAAACAGACAGAACTCCTCTCCGCTCTCCAGGCTCTCAACACACTGACCTGCAGACACAAACACACTTCTATTCATATCATTACAATACAACCTCCAAACATCCTCACTTCATTTTACTTTTGCCTGTGTCTGCAAAGCTAACCAGTTCCGCCCAACAGACAAAACTCACAGCACCTAAAGGGACTTAACAAGGATCTAAGCCCATGAATGACATAGCACCTCAGCAGCTGTCACACCAACCCTCAGACTGCCTTTACTAATACATGACAACACCCCCAGCCTGACTTTGCAACTCCTCAGGAGCTATATTCCGAGAAGCCTCAAAATGAGGGGGCCGGAAAACTCTGCAGCAGCAGTAATTGCCGATCAAACCAATCTCCAATCCCAGAACTACTCCAATCCCACAACAACTGCTCCAATCCCACAACAACCGCTCCAATCCCAGAACCACTGCTCCAAGCAAATTTCAAATTCACCGATCAGAGACCAAGTTCTCCAGTCACAAAACTTGTTCGCCAATCAAAGACCAAATTCACCAATCACAGATCCAGGTCCCCAATCATACAACAAGTTTTCCAAGCACAGAACACCTTCTCCACTCACAGACCAAATGCTTCCATTGCAGAACCATTTCTCCCATCACAGACCGAATTCTCCAATGAAAGACCAAATTCTTCAAACACAGACCAAGTTCTCCAAGCACAGACCAAATGTTCTAATCAAAAACAAAACAAAACCAAACAAACAAAAAACCAACAACACAAAAAACAAAAATCACAACTCAAATAACCCACAAAGCTCTAAGGCCACAAAACCTGAGCTAGCACCAGAGAACTTACCCTGAGGAGAGCTGAATCCCAAAGGAGCTCCCTCAGCAGAGGCTGTGCCTTATATACCACAGACCCCACCCACAACCCCTCCCCCTCAAGGGGTTGGGGCAGGGCAGGGGTACATCACCAGCTGGGATACAAGCACCCTGAGAAGCCACAGCTGGAGTTTTGTCTTACTCAGATCTGGCTCTATGGCTCCTCCCTGCCTGCTCCCTATCTGCCCCAAAGCTGCTCCCTGCCTGCTTAGAAAGTCTCTTGCCTCTTCCATATCTGCTCCCTGTTTGCTCCGTCACTCCTCCGTGCCTTCAATTTTCTGCTTGTCTTTCTCTGGGTCAGATAGGTGAGACTCAGAGATTCAGACTTTGAAGCTGAGACTCAGGGGCCCAGACTCTAGGGCTCACACTAGGGCTGACAATTTGGGACTCACACTCTGTGGCTAAGACTCCAGCTGAGACTGAAACTCTGTGGCTGAGACAGTGACTGAGACTCTGGGCCTGAGACTTTGGAACTGATACTCTCAGACTCTGGGGCTAAGAATGTTGCTGAGTGTCTACGGCTCAGACTATGGAATTCATACTTTGGGGATGAGACTCTGGGACTTCTCCCCAAAAAGGCCAGCATTACTTCTCTCCATAAAGACAACACCACTGCTTCCCAAAAAGGCCAAAACTGCTAACCAAAAAGGCCAAAAACTGCACCCCAAAAAGGCCAAAACCTCTCCCCAAAAAGGCCAAAACTTCTCCCCAAAAAGGCCAAAACCTCTCCCCAAAAGGGCCAAAACCTCTCCCCAAAAAGGCCAAAACCTCTCCCCAAAAAGGCCAAAACTTCTCCCCAAAAAGGCCAAAACCTCTCCCCAAAAGGGCCTAAACCTCTCCTCAAAAAGGCCAAAACCTCTCCCCAAAAAGGCCAAAACCTCCCCCCAAAAGGGCCAAAAACTCCCTCCAAAAGGGCCAAAACTTCCCCCCTACAGAGCTAAAACCTCACCCCTAAAGAGCCAAATCCTCCCCCCTAAAGGGCCAAAAACACCGACCAAAAAAGGACAAAACCTCTCCCCAAAAGGGCCAAAACCTCCCCTCGACAGGGCCAAAACTTCTCCCCAAAAAGGCAAAAACTTTACCCCAAAAGAATTCCAAAACTTCTCCCCAAAAAAATTCCAAAACTTCTAACCAAAAAAAATCCAAAACCTCTCCCCAAAAAAAATTACAAAAACTCTCCCAAAAACATTCCAAAACTTCACTCCAAAAACATTCCAAAACTTCCCTCCAAAAATGCAAAAACCTCCCTCCAAAAGGGCCAAAATTTCCCCCCAAAAGGGGTAAAAACTCTCTTCAAAAAAATTCCAAAACTTCTCTTCAAAAAAATACCAAAACTTCTCCCCCAAAAAATTCAAAAACTTCTCCCCAAAAACATTCAAAAACCTTTCCCCAAAAGAAGCCATAACCTCTCCCCAAAAGGGCAAAAAAAACTCTCCCCAAAAGGCCAAAACCTCTCCCCAAAAAAGCCAAAACTTCTCCTCAAAAGGGCCAAAACCTCACCCAAAAAAGGCCAAAATCTCTCCCCAAAAGGGTAAAACCTCTCCCCAAAAAAGGCCAAAACCTCTCCCCAAAAGGGCGAAAAACTCTCCCCAAAACGGTAAAACCTCTCCCCAAAAAAGGCCAAAACCTCTCCCCAAAAGGGCGAAAAACTCTCCCCAAAAAGGCGAAAAACTCTCCCCAAAAAGGCCAAAACCTCTCCCCAAAAAGGCCAAAACCACTCCCCAAAAGGGCCAAAACTTCTCCCCACTAGGGCCAAAACTTCTTCCCAAAATTGTCAAAACTTCTCCCCAAAAAGGCCAAAATATCTCCCCAAAAATGCCAAAACTTCTCCCCAAAAGGGCAAATGCTCTCAACAAAAAGGCAAAAACCTCTCCCCATTAAGGCCAAAACCTCTCCCCATAAAAGCCAAAACATATCCACAAAAGGGCCAAAACTTCTCCCCAAAAGTGACAAAACTTCTCCCCAAAAAGGCCAAAAAGCCTCTACAAAACTGCCAAAACTTATCCCCGAAAGTCCCAAAATTTCTCCCCAAAAAGGAAGTAAATTCCCACCCAAAAGGCCAAAGCCTCTCCCCAAAAAGGCAAAAACTTCTCCCCAAAAAGGCCAAAACCTCTCCCCAAAAGTCAAAAACCTCTCCCAAAAAAGTCCAAAACCTCTCCCAAAAGGGCCAAAACCTCTCCACAAATGGGCCAAAAGTTATCCCAAAATGGGCCAAAACATTATCCCAAAAAGGGCAAAAAATTATCCCAGAAAGGGCCAAAACCTCTCCCCAAAAGGGCCAAAATTTCTCCCCAAAAGGACCAAAACTTCTCCCAAAAGGCCAAAACCTATCCTCAAAAAGGCAAAAACTTCTCCCCAAAAAGGCCAAAACCTCTCCCCAAAAGTCCAAAACCTCTCCCCTAAACGGCCAAAACCTCTCCCCTAAACGGCCAAAACCTCTCCCTTAAACGGCCAAAACCTCTCCCCTAAACGGCCAAAACCTCTCCCCAAAAAAATACCAAAACTTCTCCCCAAAAAATTTCATAAATTTCTCCCCAAAATAATTCTAAAACCTCTATCCAAAAAAATTCCAAACCTCTCTCCAAAAAACCAAAAACCTCTCCCCAGAAAGGCAAAAAATATCTCCCTAAAAAAGTAAAAAAACTCACCCAAAAAAGTCCAGAACCTCCCCCCAAAAAGGCCAGAACCACTCCCCAAAAGGGACAAAACTTCCCCCCAAAAGGACAAACCTCTCCAAAAAGGCCAAATCCTTTCCCCAAAACAGCTAAAACTTTTCCCCAAAAGGGCCAAAACCGCTCCCCTAAAAGGCCAAAACTTCTCCCCAAAAGGGCCAAATCCTCTCAACAAAGAAGCCAAATCTTCCCCCCAAACAGGCCAAAAGCGTCCCCCAAAGGGGCGAAAAACTCTCCCCAAAAGGCCAAAACCTCTCCCCAAAAAGGCCAAAACCTCTCCCAAAAAGGCCAAAACCTCTTCACAAAAAGGCCAAAACCTCTCCCCAAAAAGGCCAAGACTTCTCTCCAAAAAGACCAAAAGCTCTTCCCAAAAAGGACAAAACCTCTCCTCAAAAGGGACAAAACCTCCCCCAAAAATGGCCAAAATCACTCCCCCAAAAAGGGCCAAAACCTCTCCCCAAAAAGTCCAAACATTCCCCAAAAAGGCCAATACTTCTCCCAAAAAGGCCAAAATTTCGTCCCAAAAGACAAAACCCTCAACCCAAAAAGGCCAAAACCTCTCCCCAAAATGCCAAAAACTCTCCCCAAATAGCCAAAAACCTCTCCCCAAAAAGGCCAAAACCCCTCCCAAGGCCAAAACCTCTCCCAAAAAGCCAAAAGCTCTCTCCAAAAACTCAAAAACCTCTCCCCAAATGTCTAAAACCTCTCCCCAAAAAAGCAAAACCATCTCCTCAAAAAGACCAAAACCTCTCCCCAAAAAGGCCAAAACCTCTCCCCAAAAAGTCCTAAAACCACTCCCCAAAAAGGCCAAAACATCTCCCCAAAAGGGCCAAAACCTCTCCCCAAAAGGCAAAACCTCTCTCCACAAGGGCCAAAACTTCTCCCCAAAAAGGCCAAGAGTTCTCCCCAAAAAAGCCATAACTTCCCCCCCAAAAGGCCTAAAGTTCTCCCCAAAAAGGCAAAAAAATCTCCCCAAAAGGCCAAAACTTCCCTCCAAAAGGGCCAAAACCTCTCCCCAAAAAGGATAAAACCTCTCCCCAATAAGGATAAAACCTATCCTCAAAAGGGCCAAAACCTTCCCCAATAAGGCCAATACTTCCCCCAAAAAGACCAAAATTTCTCCCCGAAAAGGCCAAAACCTCTTCACAAAAAGTCAAAAACATCTCTCCCAAAAGAACAAAACTTCCCCCCAAAAAGGCCAAAATTTCTCCCAAAAGGCCAAAACTTCTCCCCAAAATGTCCTAAACTTTTCCCTAAAAAGGCCAAAACTTCTCCCCAAAAAGGCCAAAGCCTCTTCCCACAAAGGCAAAAACGACTCCCCAAAACGGCCAAAACCTCTCCCCAAAAAGGCAAAAAACTCTCTCCAAAAAGGCAAAAAACTCTCCCCAAATGTCCATAACATCTCCCCAAATTTTCAAAACTTCCCCCAAATGTCCAAAACTTCTGCCCAAAAAGGCCAATTACTCTCCCCAAAAAGGCAAAAACCTCCCCCCAAAAAGGCAACAAAACTCTCCCACAAAGGCAAAAACCTCTCCTCAAAAAGGCCAAAACCTCTCCCCAAAAGGGCAAAAAACTCTCCCCAAAAAGGCAAAAAACTCTCCCCAAATGTCCATAATATCTCCCCAAATTTCCAAAACTTCTCCCCAAATGTCCAAAACTTCTCTCCAAAAAGGCCAATAATCTCCCCAAAAAGGCAAAAACCTCTCCCCAAAAAGGTAAAAACCTCTCCCAAAAAGGCAAAAACATCCCCCCAAAAGGGCCAAAATCTCTCCCCAAAAAGGCCAGAACCACTCAACAAAAAATTTAAAAATCTCTCCCAAAAAAATTCCAAAACTTCTCCCCAAAAATATTCCAAAATCTTTTTCCAAAAATTTCCAAAACTTCCCATCAAAAATTCAAAAACTTTCCTCAAAATAATCCAAAACCTCACCCCAAAAGACAAAATCGACTGCCAAAAAAATTCCAAAACTTCTCCCCCAAAAAATTCCAAAGCTTCTCCCCCCAAAAATTCCAAAACTTCTCCCCAAAAAAATTCAAAACCTTACCCCAAAAATATTCAAAAACCTCTCCCCAAAAGGCAAAAACATTACCCCCAAAAAAATTCCAAACTTCTCTTCAAAAAATTCCAAAACTTCTAACCAAAAAAAATCCAAAACCTCTACCCCAAAAAAATTACAAAAACTCTCCCCAAAAACATTCCAAAACTTCACCCCAAGAAAATTCAAAAACTTCTAACCAAAAAATTCAAAAACCTCTCCCAAAAAAATTCAAAAACCTCTCCCCAAAACAAGCCAAAACCTCTCCGCAAAAGGGAAAAAAAACCTGTCCCCAAAAGGCCAAAATCTC
The DNA here is from genome assembly GCA_039720435.1 of Amazona ochrocephala. Lineage (NCBI taxonomy): Eukaryota > Metazoa > Chordata > Aves > Psittaciformes > Psittacidae > Amazona > Amazona ochrocephala. The sequence goes on from JBCFXG010000309.1 coordinate 71,633, forward strand.
CCCCAAAAAGAAGCCAAAACCACCCCCCCAAAAGGCCAAAACCTCTCCCCAAAAGGTGCCAAAACCTCTCCCCAAAAGGGCCAAAACCTCTCCCCAAAAGGGCCAAAACCTCTCCCCAAAAGGGCCAAAACCTCTCCCCAAAAGGGCCAAAACCTCTCCCCAAAAGGGCCAAAACCTCTCCCCAAAACGGCCAAAACTTCTCCCCAAAATGTCCTAAACTTCTCCCCAAAAAGGCCAAAACCTCTCCCAAAAGGGCCAAAACCTCTCCCCAAAAGGGCCAAAGCCTCTCCCCAAAAAGGCCAAAGCCTCTCCCCAAAAAGGCCAAAGCCTCTCCCCAAAAAGGCCAAAGCCTCTCCCCAAAAAGGCCAAAACTTCTCCCCAAAAAGGCCAAAGCCTCTTCCCACAAAGGGCAAAAAACTCTCTCCAAAAAGGCAAAAAACTCTCCCCAAATGTCCATAACATCTCCCCAAATTTTCAAAACTTCACCCAAATGTCCAAAACTTCTCTCCTCAAAAAGGCCAAAACTTCCCCCCTAAAAGGGCTAAAACCACTCCCCAAAAAGGCCAAAACCTCACCCAAAAATGTCCAGACCTCTCCCCAAAAAGACCAGAACCACTCAACAAAAAAATTTAAAATCTCTCCCACAAAAAAATTCCAAAAATTCCACCCCAAAAAAATTCCAAAACTACCACCCCAAAAAAATTCCAAAACTTCTCCCCAAAAATATTTAAAAACTTCTCCCCAAAAACATTCAAAAACGTCTCCCCAAAAGGACAAAACCTCCCCCCAAAAGAAGTCAAAATTTCTCTCCCAAAAGGGCCAAAACCTCGCCCCAAAAGGGCCAAAACCACCCTCTAGAAAAGCCAAAATCTCCCCAGAAAAGCCAAAACCTCCCCCTAAAAGGGCCAAAACATCCCCCCAAAAAGGCCAAAACCTCCCCCTAAAAAGGCCAAAACCTCTCCCCTAAAAGGCCAAAACCTTTCCTCAAAAAGGCCAAAACTTCTCCCCAAAAGTGCCAAAACCTCTCCCCAAAAGGGCCAAAACCTCTCCCCAAAAAAACCAAAACCTCTCCCCAAAAAGGCCAAAATCTCTCCCCAAAACGGCCAAAACCACCCCCAAGAGTGCCAAAACCACCCAAAAATGCCTAAAACTCTCCCCATAAAATGCCTAAAACTCCCCAAAAAGGGCCAAAACCTCCCCAAAAAGGGCCAAAACCTCCCCCAAAAGGGCCAAAACCTCCCCCAAAAAGGGCCAAAACCTCTCCCCAAAAAGGCCAAAACCTCTCCCCAAAAGGGCCAAAACCTCTCCCCAAAAAGGCCAAAACCTCTCCCCAAAAGGGCCAAAACTTCTCCCCACTAGGGCCAAAACTTCTTCCCAAAATTGTCAAAACTTCTCCCCAAAAAGGCCAAAATATCTCCCCAAAAATGCCAAAACTTCTCCCCAAAAGAGCAAAAGCTCTCAACAAAAAGGCAAAAACCTCTCCCCATAAAGGCCAAAACCTCTCACCAAAAAGGCCAAAACCTCTCCCCATAAAAGCCAAAACCTCTCCCCATAAAAGCCAAAACATATCCACAAAAGGGCCAAAACTTCTCCCCGAAAGTGACAAAACTTCTCCCCAAAAAGGAAGTAAATTCCCACCCAAAAGGCCAAAGCCTCTCCCCAAAAAGGCAAAAACTTCTCCCCAAAAAGGCCAAAACCTCTCCCCAAAAGGGCCAAAATCTCTCCCCAAAAGGGCCAAAACCTCACCCCACAAAGGACAAAACCTATCCCCAAAAATGCCGTAACCTCCTCCAAAAAAGGCCAAAACCTCCGCCCAAAAGGCCCAAAACCTCTCTCCAAGAGGGCCAAAACCTCCTCCTAAAAGGGCCAAATATTCACCCCAAAAAGGCCAAAACCTCTCCCCAAAAGGGCCAAAAATTCACCCCAAAAAGGCCAAAATTTCCCCCAAAAAAGCCAACATTTCCCCCCAAAAAGGCCAACACTTCCCCCCAAAAAGGCCAACACTTCCCCCCAAAAAGGCCAACACTTCCCCCCAAAAAGGCAAAAACTTCCCCCAAAAAGGCCTAAAACCTCTCCCCAAAAAGGCCTAAATCCTCTCCCCAAAAAGGCCAAAACCTATCCTCAAAATTTCCAAAACCTCCCCCCAATAAGGCCAATACTTCCCCCCAAAAAGGACAAAAAATTCTCCTCAAAAAGGCCAAAACCTCTCCCCAAAAAGGCCAAAACTTCTCCCCCAAAAGGGCCAAAAATCCTCCCAAAAGGCCAAAAACTTCCCCCCAAAAGGGCCAAAACCTCCACCCCAAAAAGCCAAAACTTGCCCCTAAAAGGCCAAACCTTCCCCCCAAAAGGCCAAAACCTCTCGCCAAAAGGGCCGAAACCTCTCCTCAAATGGCCAAAACCTCTCACAAAGAAGCCAAAATTTCCCCACAAAGAGGCAAAAACCTCTCTCCAAAAGGGCCAAAACCTCTCCCCTAAAAGGCCAAAACTTCTCCCCAAAAGGGCCAAAATTTCTCCCCAAAGGGGCCAAAAATTCCCCCCCAAAAGGCCAAAACTTCCCCCAAAAAAGGCCAAAATCTCCCACCAAAATGGCCAAAACCTCTCCTCAAAAGGGCCAATACTTCCCCCCAAAAAGCCAAAACTTCCCCCAAAAAGTCCAAAACCTCCCCCCATAAAGGCCAAAACCTCTACCGAAAAAAGCTAAACCCTCCCCCTAAAAGTGCCAAAACTTCTCCCCAAAAAGACCAAAACTTCTCCCGAAAAATTCCAAAATCTCACCCCAAAAGGGCCAAAACCTCACCCAAAAAAGTCCAGAACCTCTCCCCAAAAAGGCCAGAACCACTCAACAAAAAATTTTAAAATCTCTCCCAAAGAAAACTCCAAAACTTCCACCCCAAAAAATTCCAAAAACTTCTCACCAAAAATTCAAAAACTTTCCTCAAAAAAATTCCAAAACCTCACCCCAAAAAGACAAAAACCTCTGCTAAAATAATTCAAAAACTTCTCCCCCCAAAAAATTCCAAAACTTCTCCCCCAAATATTTCCAAAACTTCTCCTAAAAATCATTCCAAAACTTCCCCCCAAAAACATTCAAAAACCTCTCCCCAAAAATATTCAAAAACCTCTCCCCAAAAACGCCAAAACCTCTCCCCGAAAAGGCCAAAACCTCTCCCCAAAAGGGCCAAAACCTCTCCCCAAAAGGGCCAAAACCTCTCCCCAAAAGGGCCAAAACCTCTCCCCAAAAAGGCAAAAACCTCCCCGTAAAAAGGCCAAAACCTCCCCCTAAAAAGGGCAAAAAGCTCTCCCCAAATGTCCATAATATCTCCCCAAATTTCCAAAACTCCTCCCCAAATGTCCAAAACTTCTCTCCAAAAAGGCCAATAACTCTCCTGAAAAAGTCAAAAACCTCCCACAAAAAAGGCAAAAACCTCCCCTCAAAAAGGCAAAAACTTCTCCTCAAAAAGGGCCAAAACCTCTCCCCAAAAAGGCCAAAACCTCACCCAAAAAACTCCAGAACCTCTCCCCAAAAAGGCCAGAACCAGTCAACAAAAAAATTTAAACATCTCTCCCAAAAAAATTCCAAAACTTCTACCCCAAAAAAATTCCAAAATTTCTCCTCGAAAATATTCTAAAACTTTTCCCCAAAAAAATTCCAAAAAATTCCCCCAAAAAATTCAAAAACTTTCACCCCAAAGAAATTCCAAAACCTCACCCCAAAAAGACAAAAACCTCTGCCAAAAAAATTCAAAAACTTCTCCCCAAAAGAATTCCAAAACTTCTCCCCCAAAAAATTCAAAAACCTTTCCCCAAAAAAATTCAGAAACCTCCCCCCAAAAAATGCAAAAAACTTACCCCAAAAAAATTCAAAAACTCTCCCCAAAAACGTTCCAAAACTTCTTCCAAAAACATTTCAAAACTGCTCCCCAAAAGGACCAAATCTTCTCCTCAAAAACATTCCAAAACTTCCTTCCAAAAATGCAAAAACCGCCCCCCAAAAGGGCCAAAACCTCCCCCCAAAAGGGCCAAAACCTCCCCCCAAAGGGGCCAAAACCTCCCCCCAAAGGGGCCAAAACCTCCCCCCTGAAGAGGCCAAAACCTCCCTCCAAAAAGGGCCAAAACCTCTCCCCAAAAAAGCCAAAACCTCCCCCCAAAAGGGCCAAAACCTCTCCCCAAAAGAGCGAAAAACTCTCCCCAAAAAGGCGAAAAACTCTCCCCAAAAAGGCCAAAACCTCTCCCCAAAAAGGCCAAAACCTCTCCCCAAAAAGGCCAAAACTTCTCCCCACTAGGGCCAAAACTTCTTCCCAAAATTGTCAAAACTTCTCCCCAAAAAGGCCAAAATATCTCCCCAAAAATGCCAAAACTTCTCCCCAAAAGAGCAAAAGCTCTCAACAAAAAGGCAAAAACCTCTCCCCATAAAGGCCAAAACCTCTCCCCATAAAAGCCAAAACTTCTCCCCAAAAGGGCCAAAACTTCTCCCCGAAAGTGACAAAACTTCTCCCCAAAAAGGCAAAAAGCCTCTACAAAAGTGCCAAAACTTATCCCCGAAAGTCCCAAAATTTCTCCCCAAAAAGGAAGTAAATTCCCACCCAAAAGGCCAAAGCCTCTCCCCAAAAAGGCAAAAACTTCTCCCCAAAAAGGCCAAAACCTCTCCCCAAAAGGGCCTAAACCTCTCCACAAATGGGCCAAAAGTTATCCCAAAATGGGCCAAAACATTATCCCAAAAAGGGCGAAAAATTATCCCAGAAAGGGCCAAAACCTCTCCCAAAAGGGCCAAAATTTCTCCCCAAAAGGACAAAACTTCTCCCCAAAAGGCCAAAACCTCTCCTCAAAAAGGCAGAAACTTCTCCCCAAAAGGCCAAAACCTCTCCCCAAAAGTCCAAAACCTCACCCCTAAATGGCCAAAACCTCTCCCCTAAACGGCCAAAACCTTTCCCCAAAAATGCCAAAACCTCTCCCCAAAAAAATACCAAAACTTCTCCCCAAAAAATTTCATAAATTTCTCCCCAAAATAATTCTAAAACCTCTATCCAAAAAAATTCCAAAACCTCTCTCCAAAAAACCAAAAACCTCTCCCCAGAAAGGCAAAAATATCTCCCTAAAAAAGTAAAAAAACTCACCCAAAAAAGTCCAGAACCTCCCCCCAAAAAGGCCAGAACCACTCCCCAAAAGGGACAAAACTTCCCCCAAAAGGACAAAACCACTCTCCAAAAAGGCCAAATCCTTTCCCCAAAACAGCTAAAACTTTTCCCCAAAAGGGCCAAAACCGCTCCCCTAAAAGGCCAAAACTTCTCCCCAAAAGGGCCAAATCCTCTCAACAAAGAAGCCAAATCTTCCCCCCAAACAGGCCAAAAGCGTCCCCCAAAGGGGCGAAAAACTCTCCCCAAAAGGGCCAAAACCTCCCCCCAAGGGGCCAAAACCTCCCCCCAAAAGGGCCAAAACCTCCCCCCAAAAGGGCCAAAACCTCCCCCCAAAAGGGCCAAAACCTCCCCCCAAAAGGGCCAAAACCTCCCCCCAAAAGGACCAAAACCTCCCCCCAAAAGGACCAAAACCTCCCCCCAAAAGGGCCAAAACCTCCCCCCAAAAGGGCCAAAACCTCCCCCCAAAAGGGCCAAAACCTCCCCCCAAAAGGGCCAAAACCTCCCCCAAAAGGGCCAAAACCTCCCCACAAAAAGGGCCAAAACCTCTCCCCAAAAAAGCCAAATCCTCCCCCAAAAGGGCCAAAACCTCCCCACAAAAAGGCCAAAACCTCCCCCCAAAAAGGCCAAAACCTCCCCCAAAAGGGCCAACACTTTCCCCCAACAAAGGCCAAAACTTTTCCCCAAAAAAGCCCAAAACCTCTCCTCAAAAAGGACAAAACTTCCTGCTCCCCAAATATTTGAAAGCCTCCATAAAAAAACACCACCAGCAGCATTCAAAGGCAAGTACCTTTAATGTGGCCTTACAGGAACTTTGGAACTGACTAACTACGTACATTTCACTTCTAGACACTTACACACAGAAATAACATTGGTTGCAATTCCCAAATCAACTTGAAAAACCCAACACCACTTTCCTACTTACACACAAGGCCCTACAGGTAGCATGCTTTCTCATGGAACCAACATCGTCCTACGGCCTGCTTCAAATGGCACCGCAGCCTTCCCTTTGACACAGACCGCTTTCTTGCGCCTAGCTGAAATCTTCTGCGTGCTCTCTATGGCCACTCAGAAACAGACAGAACTCCTCTCCGCTCTCCAGGCTCTCAACACACTGACCTGCAGACACAAACACACTTCTATTCATATCATTCCAATACAACCTCCAAACATCCTCACTTCATTTTACTTTTGCCTGTGTCTGCAAAGCTAACCAGTTCCGCCCAACAGACAAAGCTCACAGCACCTAAAGGGACTTAACAAGGATCTAAGCCCATAAATGACATAGCACCTCAGCAGCTGTCACACCAACCCTCAGACTGCCTTTACTAATACATGACAACACCCCCAGCCTGACTTTGCAACTCCTCAGGAGCTATATTCCGAGAAGCCTCAAAATGAGGGGGCCGGAAAACCCTGCAGCAGCAGTAATTGCCGATCAAACCCATCTCCAATCCCAGAACTACTCCAATCCCACAAAAACTGCTCCAATCATAGACAAAATTCCCGAAACACAGAACAAGTTCCACAAAGAACAAATTCTCCAATCACAAAAAAAGTTCTAAAATCAGAGAACAAATTCCCCAATCCTGGAACAACTTCCCCAATAAGACACAAAGTTCTCAAAACACAGAAAAAGTTCCCCAATCTAAGACCAAATTTTCCAATCCCACAACAACTGCCCCAAGCAAACTTCAAATACTCCAATCAGAGACCAAGTTCTCCAGTCACAAAACTTGTTTGCCAATCAAAGACCAAATTCACCAGTCACAGATCCAGGTCCCCAACCATAGAACAAGTTTTCTAAGCACAGAACAAAGTCCCCAGTCACAGAACCAGTTCCCCAATCATCGAAGAAATACTCCAAGCACAGAACACCTTCTCCACTCACAGACCAAATGCTTCCATTGCAGAACCATTTCTCCAATCCCAGACCGAATTCTCCAATGAAAGACCAAATTCTTCAAACACGGACCAAGTTCTCCAAGCACAGACCAAATGTTCTAATCAAAATCAAAACCAAAACAAACAAACAAAAAACCAACAACACAAAATACAAAAAACCCATCTCAAATAACCCACAAAGCTCTAAGGCCACAAAACCTGAGCTAGCACCAGAGAACTTACCCTGAGGAGAGCTGAATCCCAAAGGAGCTCCCTCAGCAGAGGCTGTGCCTCATATATACCACAGACCCCACCCACAACTCCTCCCTCAAGGGGTTGGGGCAGGGCAGGGGTACATCACCAGCTGGGATAAAAGCACCCTGAGAAGCCACAGCTGGAGTTTTGTCTTACTCAGATCTGGCTCTATGGCTCCTCCCTGCCTGCTCCCTATCTGCCCCAAAGCTGCTCCCTGCCTGCTCAGAAAGTCTCTTGCCTCTTCCATATCTGCTCCCTGTTTGCTCCGTCAGTCCTCCGTGCCTTCAATTTTCTGCTTGTCTTTCTCTGGGTCAGATGGCTGAGACTCAGAGATTCAGACCTTGAAGCTGAGACTCAGGGGCCCAGACTCTAGGGCTCACACTAGGGCTGACAATCTGGCACTCACACTCTGTGGCTAAGACTCCAGCTGAGGCTGTCTGAAACTCTGTGGCTGAGACAGTGACTGAGACTCTGGGCCTGAGACTTTGGAACTGATACTCTCAGACTCTGGGGCTAAGAATGTTGCGGAGTGTCTACGGCTCAGACTATGGAATTCAGACTTCGGGGATGAGACTCTGGGACTTCTCCCCAAAAAGGCCAACATTACTTCTCTCCATAAAGACAACACCACTTCTCCCCAAAAAGGCCAACACCACTTCTCCCCAAAAAGGCCAACACCACTTCTCCCCAAAAAGGCCAACACCACTTCTCCCCAAAAAGGCCAACACCACTTCTCCCCAAAAAGGCCAACACCACTTCTCCCCAAAAAGGCCAACACCACTTCTCCCCAAAAAGGCCAACACCACTTCTCCCCAAAAAGGCCAACACCACTTCTCCCCAAAAAGGCCAACACCACTTCTCCCCAAAAAGGCCAACACCACTTCTCCCCAAAAAGGCCAACACCACTTCTCCCCAAAAAGGCCAACACCACTTCTCCCCAAAAAGGCCAACACCACTTCTCCCCAAAAAGGCCAACACCACTTCTCCCCAAAAAGGCCAACACCACTTCTCCCCAAAAAGGCCAACACCACTTCTCCCCAAAAAGGCCAACACCACTTCTCCCCAAAAAGGCCAACACCACTTCTCCCCAAAAAGGCCAACACCACTTCTCCCCAAAAAGACCAACACCACTTCTCCCCATAAAGGCCAAAACCACTTCTCCCCATAAAGGCCAAAACATCTCCCCACAAAGGCAAAAACTTCTCAACCAAAAAGGCAAAAAACGCTCCTTGCAAAGGCAAAAAACACTACCCAAAAAAGCCAAAAACTTCTCCCAAAAGGGCCAAAACCTCCTCCCAAAAAGTCAAAAAACTCCCCAAAAAAAGGAAAAAACCTCTCTCCAAAAAGGCCAAAACCTCTCCCCTAAAAGGCAAAAACCTCTCCCCAAAAGAGCCAAAACATCTCCCCAAAAAGGCAAAAACCTCCCCCAAAAGGGCCAAAACCTCTCCCTAAAAGGGCCAAAACCTCTCCCCAAAAAGGCCAGAACCACTCAACACAAAATTTAACCATCTCTCCCAAAAAAACCTCCAAAACTTCCACCCCAAAAAAATTCCAAAACTTCTCCCCAAAAATACTCCAAAACCTTTCCCCAAAAAAATTCCAAAAACTGCACCCAAAAAATTCAAAAACTTTCCTCAAAAAATTCCAAAACCTCACCCCAAAAAGACAAAAACCTCTGCCAAAAAAATTCAATAAACTCTCCCCAAAAAATTTCCAAAATTTCTCCCCCCAAAAAATTCCAAAATTTCTAACCAAAAAAATTCCAAAACCTCTCCCCAAAAGGACCAAAACTTTTCCCCAAAAACATTCCTAATCTTCCCTCCAAAAATGCAAAAACCTCCACCCAAAAGGGCCAAAATTTCCCCCCAAAAGGGGCAAAATTTCCCACCAAAAGGGGCAAGAACTCTCTTCAAAAAAATTCCAAAACTTCTCTTCAAAAAAATACCAAAACTTCTCCCAAAAAATATTCAAAAAGTTCTCCCCCAAAAAATTCAAAAAATCTCCCCAAAAACATTCCAAAACTTCTCCCCAAAAGGACCAAAACTTCTCCCCAAAACCATTCCTAATCTTCCCTCCAAAAATGCAGAAACCTCCCCCAAAAGGGCCAAAATTTCCCCCCCAAAAGGGGCAAAAATTCCCCCCCAAAAGAGGCAAAAACTCTCTTAAAAAAATTCTAAGACTTCTCTTCAAAAAAATTCCAAAACTTCTCCCCAAAAAAATACCAAAACTACTCCCCAAAAAAATACCAAAACTTCTCCCCCAAAAAAGCCAAAACTTCTCCCAAAAAAGGCCAAAACCTCTCCCCAAAAGGGCCAAAACCTCCCCCCAAAAAGACAAAAACCTCTCCCCAAAAAGGCCAAAACCTCTCCCCAAAAAGGCCAAAACCAATCAACAAAAGTTTTAAACATCTCTCCCAAAAAAACCTCCAAAACTTCCACCCCAAAAAAATTCCAAAACTTCCCATCAAAAATGCAAAAACCTCTCCTCAAAAGGGCCAAAATTTCCCCCCAAAAAGGGGCAAAAATTCCCCGCAAAAGGGGCAAAAACTCTCTTAAAAAAATTCCAAAATGTCTCCCCAAAAAACCTCAAAAACTTCTCATCAAAAAAATTCAAAAAATTCTCCCCAAAAGAATTCAAAACATTCTCCCAAAAAATTCAAAAACTTCTCCCCCAAAAAAATCCAAAACTTCTCCCAAAAACATACCAAAACTTCTCCCCAAAAAAATTCAAAAACTTCTCACCAAAAAATACCAAAACTTCTCCCCAAAAAAATTCAAAAACTTCTCCCCAAAAACATACCAAAACCTCATCCCAAAAGGGCAAAAAATCTCTCCCAAAAGGGCCAAAACCTCTCCCCAAAAAGGCCAAAACTTCCCCAAAAAGGGCCAAATCCTCTCAACAAAGAAGCCAAAACTTCCCCCAAAAAAAGGCCAAAATTTCTCCCCAAAAAGGCCAAAACCTCTCCACAAAAATGCCAAAACCTCTCCCCAAAAAGGAAAAAACCTCTCCCCAAATATGCCAAAACCTCTCCCCAATAGGGCCAAAACCTCTCCCCAAAAACTAACACCTCTCCCCAAAAAAGCCAAAACCACCCCAAAAAGACCACAATTTCTCCCCAAAAGGGCCTAAACCACCCTCAAAAGGGCCAAAACCTCTCCACAAAAAGGCCAAAACATCCTCCCCAAAAGACCAAAACTTCTCCCCAAGAGACCAAAACTTCTTCCCAAAAAGTTCAAACTTCTCAACAAAAAGGCCAAAACTGCTCCCCAAAAAGGCCAAAACCTCCCCCAAAAAGACCAAAATGTCTCCCCAAAAAGGCCAAAAATTCTACCCAAAAAGGCCAAAACTTCTCCCCAAAAAGGACCAAAGTATCTCCTAAAAAGGCCAATATATCTCCCCAAAAAGGCCAAAACTTCCCCCCAAAATATCTCCCCAAAAAGGCCAAAATTTCTCCCCAAAACGGCCATAAACTCTCCCCAAAAGGGCCAAAACCTCTCCCCAAAAGGGCCAAAACCTCTCCCAAAAGGGCCAAAACCTCTCCCCAAAAGGGCCAAAACCTCTCCCAAAAGGGCCAAAACCTCTCCCCAAAAGGGCCAAAACCTCTCCCCAAAAGGGCCAAAACCTCTCCCCAAAAGGGCCAAAACCTCTCCCCAAAACGGCCAAAACCTCTCCCCAAAAGGGCCAAAACCTCTCCCAAAAGGGCCAAAACCTCTCCCCAAAAGGGCCAAAACCTCTCCCCAAAAGGGCCAAAACCTCTCCCCAAAAGAGCCAAAACCTCTCCCCAAAAGGGCCAAAACCTCTCCCCAAAAGGGCCAAAACCTCTCCCCAAAAGGGCCAAAACCTCTCCCCAAAAGGGCCAAAACCTCTCCCCAAAAGGGCCAAAACCTCTCCCCAAAAGGGCCAAAACCTCTCCCCAAAAGGGCCAAAACCTCTCCCCAAAAGGGCCAAAACCTCTCCCCAAAAGGGCCAAAACCTCTCCCCAAAAGGGCCAAAACCTCTCCCCAAAACGGCCAAAACCTCTCCCCAAAAGGGCCAAAACTCTCCCCAAAAGGGCCAAAACCTCTCCCCAAAAGGGCCAAAACCTCTCCCCAAAAGAGCCAAAACCTCTCCCCAAAAGGGCCAAAACCTCTCCCCAAAAGGGCCAAAACCTCTCCCCAAAAGGGCCAAAACCTCTCCCCAAAAGGGCCAAAACCTCTCCCCAAAAGGGCCAAAACCTCTCCCCAAAAGGGCCAAAACCTCTCCCCAAAAGGGCCAAAGCCTCTGCTCAAAAAAGCCAAAAACCTCTCCCAAAAAAGCCAAAACTTCTCCCCAAAAAGGCAAAAAACTCTCCCCAAATGTCCAAAGCTTCTTTCCAAAAAGGCCAATAACTCTCCTGAAAAAGGCAAAAACCTCTCCCCCAAAAGGCAAAAAACTCCCCCAAAAAGGCAAAAAACTCCCCCAAAAAGGCAAAAACCTCCCCCTAAAAAGGCAAAAACCTCACCCAAAAAAGTCCAGAAAATCTCCCCAAAAAGGCATAAATCTCTCCCCAAAAAGGCCAAAACTTATCCCCAAAAAGGCCAAAACATCTCCCCCAAAAGGCCAAAAAAACTCCCCAAGAGACCAAAACTTCTCCCCAAAAAGGCCAAAACCACCCCCCAAAAAGGCCAAAACTTCTCCTCAAAAGGCCAAAACCTCTCCCCCAAAAAGGCAAATATTTCTCCCCAAAGGGCCAAAATGTCTCCGAGAAAAGGCCAAAATATTTCTGCAAAAAGGCCAAAATGTGTCCGCAATGAGGCCAAAACCTCTCCTCAAAAATGCCAAAATCTCTCTCCAAAAATGCCAAAATCTCTCTCCAAAAAGGCCAAAACCTCCCCCGAAAAAGGCCAAAACCTCCCCCGAAAAAGGCCAAAACCTCCCCCGAAAAAGGCCAAAACCTCCCCCGAAAAAGGCCAAAACCTCCCCGAAAAAGGCCAAAACCTCCCCCGAAAAGGCCAAAACCTCCCCCGAAAGGGCCAAAACCTCCCCCCAAAGGGCCAAAACCTCCCCCCAAAAGGGCCAAAACCTCCCCCCAAAGGGGCCAAAACCTCCCCCCAAAGGGGCCAAAACCTCCCCCCAAAGGGGCCAAAACCTCCCCCCAAAGGGGCCAAAACCTCCCCCCAAAGGGGCCAAAACCTCCCCCCAAAGGGGCCAAAACCTCCCCCCAAAGGGGCCAAAACCTCCCCCCAAAGGGGCCAAAACCTCCCCCCAAAGGGGCCAAAACCTCCCCCCAAAGGGGCCAAAACCTCCCCCCAAAGGGGCCAAAACCTCCCCCCAAAGGGGCCAAAACCTCCCCCCAAAGGGGCCAAAACCTCCCCCCAAAGGGGCCAAAACCTCCCCCAAAGGGGCCAAAACCTCCCCCCAAAGGGGCCAAAACCTCCCCCCAAAGGGGCCAAAACCTCCCCCAAAGGGGCCAAAACCTCCCCCCAAAGGGGCCAAAACCTCCCCCCAAAGGGGCCAAAACCTCCCCCCAAAAGGGCCAAACCTCCCCCCAAAAGGGCCAAAACCTCCCCCCAAAAGGGCCAAAACCTCCCCCCAAAAGGGCCAAAACCTCCCCCCAAAAGGGCCAAAACCTCCCCCTAAAAGGGCCAAAACCTCCCCCCAAAAGGGCCAAAACCTCCCCCCAAAAGGGCCAAAACCTCCCCCCAAAAGGGCCAAAACCTCCCCCCAAAAGGGCCAAAACCCCCCCACAAAAAGGGCCAAAACCTCTCCCCAAAAAGGCCAAAACCTCCCCCCAAAGGGGCCAAAAGCTCCCCCCTGAAGAGGCCAAAACCTCTCCCCAAAAGAGGCCAAAACCTCTCCACCAAAGAGGCCAAACATTTCCCCAAAAAGGCCAAAACCTCTCCCCAAAAGGGCCAAAACTTTCCCCCAACAAAGGCCAAAACTTTTCCCCAAAAAAGCCCAAAACCTCTCCTCAAAAAGGACAAAACTTCCTGCTCCCCAAATATTTGAAAGCCTCCATAAAAAAACACCACCAGCAGCATTCAAAGGCAAGTACCTTTAATGTGGCCTTACAGGAACTTTGGAACTGACTAACTACGTACATTTCACTTCCAGACACTTACACACAGAAATAACATTGGTTGCAATTCCCAAATCAACTTGAAAAACCCAACACCACTTCCCTACTTACACACAAGGCCCTACAGGTAGCATGCTTTCTCATGGAACCAACTTCATTCTACGGCCTGCTTCAAATGGCACCGCAGCCTTCCCTTTGACACAGACCGCTTTCATGCGCCTAGCTGAAATCTTCTGCGTGCTCTCCATGGCCACTCAGAAACAGACAGAACTCCTCTCCGCTCTCCAGGCTCTCAACACACTGACCTGCAGACACAAACACACTTCTATTCATATCATTCCAATACAACCTCCAAACATCCTCACTTCATTTTACTTTTGCCTGTGTCTGCAAAGCTAACCAGTTCCGCCCAACAGACAAAGCTCACAGCACCTAAAGGGACTTAACAAGGATCTAAGCCCATAAATGACATAGCACCTCAGCAGCTGTCACACCAACCCTCAGACTGCCTTTACTAATACATGACAACACCCCCAGCCTGACTTTGCAACTCCTCAGGAGCTATATTCCGAGAAGCCTCAAAATGAGGGGGCCGGAAAACCCTGCAGCAGCAGTAATTGCCGATCAAACCCATCTCCAATCCCAGAACTACTCCAATCCCACAAAAACTGCTCCAATCATAGACAAAATTCCCGAAACACAGAACAAGTTCCACAAAGAACAAATTCTCCAATCACAAAAAAAGTTCTAAAATCAGAGAACAAATTCCCCAATCCTGGAACAACTTCCCCAATAAGACACAAAGTTCTCAAAACACAGAAAAAGTTCCCCAATCTAAGACCAAATTTTCCAATCCCACAACAACTGCCCCAAGCAAACTTCAAATACTCCAATCAGAGACCAAGTTCTCCAGTCACAAAACTTGTTTGCCAATCAAAGACCAAATTCACCAGTCACAGATCCAGGTCCCCAACCATAGAACAAGTTTTCTAAGCACAGAACAAAGTCCCCAGTCACAGAACCAGTTCCCCAATCATCGAAGAAATACTCCAAGCACAGAACACCTTCTCCACTCACAGACCAAATGCTTCCATTGCAGAACCATTTCTCCAATCCCAGACCGAATTCTCCAATGAAAGACCAAATTCTTCAAACACGGACCAAGTTCTCCAAGCACAGACCAAATGTTCTAATCAAAATCAAAACCAAAACAAACAAACAAAAAACCAACAACACAAAATACAAAAAACCCATCTCAAATAACCCACAAAGCTCTAAGGCCACAAAACCTGAGCTAGCACCAGAGAACTTACCCTGAGGAGAGCTGAATCCCAAAGGAGCTCCCTCAGCAGAGGCTGTGCCTCATATATACCACAGACCCCACCCACAACTCCTCCCTCAAGGGGTTGGGGCAGGGCAGGGGTACATCACCAGCTGGGATAAAAGCACCCTGAGAAGCCACAGCTGGAGTTTTGTCTTACTCAGATCTGGCTCTATGGCTCCTCCCTGCCTGCTCCCTATCTGCCCCAAAGCTGCTCCCTGCCTGCTCAGAAAGTCTCTTGCCTCTTCCATATCTGCTCCCTGTTTGCTCCGTCAGTCCTCCGTGCCTTCAATTTTCTGCTTGTCTTTCTCTGGGTCAGATGGCTGAGACTCAGAGATTCAGACCTTGAAGCTGAGACTCAGGGGCCCAGACTCTAGGGCTCACACTAGGGCTGACAATCTGGCACTCACACTCTGTGGCTAAGACTCCAGCTGAGGCTGTCTGAAACTCTGTGGCTGAGACAGTGACTGAGACTCTGGGCCTGAGACTTTGGAACTGATACTCTCAGACTCTGGGGCTAAGAATGTTGCGGAGTGTCTACGGCTCAGACTATGGAATTCAGACTTCGGGGATGAGACTCTGGGACTTCTCCCCAAAAAGGCCAACACCACTTCTCCCAAAAAGGCCAACACCACTTCTCCCCAAAAAGGCCAACACCACTTCTCCCCAAAAAGGCCAACACCACTTCTCCCCAAAAAGGCCAACACCACTTCTCCCCAAAAAGGCCAACACCACTTCTCCCCAAAAAGGCCAACACCACTTCTCCCCAAAAAGGCCAACACCACTTCTCCCCAAAAAGGCCAACACCACTTCTCCCCAAAAAGGCCAACACCACTTCTCCCCAAAAAGGCCAACACCACTTCTCCCCAAAAAGGCCAACACCACTTCTCCCCAAAAAGGCCAACACCACTTCTCCCCAAAAAGGCCAACACCACTTCTCCCCAAAAAGGCCAACACCACTTCTCCCCAAAAAGGCCAACACCACTTCTCCCCAAAAAGGCCAACACCACTTCTCCCCAAAAAGACCAACACCACTTCTCCCCATAAAGGCCAAAACCACTTCTCCCCATAAAGGCCAAAACATCTCCCCACAAAGGCAAAAACTTCTCAACCAAAAAGGCAAAAAACGCTCCTTGCAAAGGCAAAAAACACTACCCAAAAAAGCCAAAACTTCTCCCCAAAAGGGCCAAAACCTCCTCCCAAAAAGTCAAAAAACTCCCCAAAAAAAGGAAAAAACCTCTCTCCAAAAAGGCCAAAACCTCTCCCCTAAAAGGCAAAAACCTCTCCCCAAAAGAGCCAAAACATCTCCCCAAAAAGGCAAAAACCTCCCCAAAAGGGCCAAAACCTCTCCCTAAAAGGGCCAAAACCTCTCCCCAAAAAGGCCAGAACCACTCAACACAAAATTTAACCATCTCTCCAAAAAAACCTCCAAAACTTCCACCCCAAAAAAATTCCAAAACTTCTCCCCAAAAATACTCCAAAACCTTTCCCCAAAAAAATTCCAAAAACTTCACCCAAAAAATTCAAAAACTTTCCTCAAAAAAATTCCAAAACCTCACCCCAAAAAGACAAAAACCTCTGCCAAAAAAATTCAATAAACTCTCCCCAAAAAATTTCCAAAATTTCTCCCCCAAAAAATTCCAAAATTTCTAACCAAAAAATTCCAAAACCTCTCCCCAAAAGGACCAAAACTTTTCCCCAAAAACATTCCTAATCTTCCCTCCAAAAATGCAAAAACCTCCACCCAAAAGGGCCAAAATTTCCCCCCAAAAGGGGCAAAATTTCCCACCAAAAGGGGCAAGAACTCTCTTCAAAAAAATTCCAAAACTTCTCTTCAAAAAAATACCAAAACTTCTCCCAAAAAATATTCAAAAAGTTCTCCCCCAAAAAATTCAAAAAATCTCCCCAAAAACATTCCAAAACTTCTCCCCAAAAGGACCAAAACTTCTCCCCAAAACCATTCCTAATCTTCCCTCCAAAAATGCAGAAACCTCCCCCCAAAAGGGCCAAAATTTCCCCCCCAAAAGGGGCAAAAATTCCCCCCCAAAAGAGGCAAAAACTCTCTTAAAAAAATTCTAAGACTTCTCTTCAAAAAAATTCCAAAACTTCTCCCCAAAAAAATACCAAAACTACTCCCCAAAAAAATACCAAAACTTCTCCCCAAAAAAGCCAAACTTCTCCCAAAAAAGGCCAAAACCTCTCCCCAAAAGGGCCAAAACCTCCCCCCAAAAAGACAAAAACCTCTCCCCAAAAAGGCCAAAACCTCTCCCCAAAAAGGCCAAAACCAATCAACAAAAGTTTTAAACATCTCTCCCAAAAAAACCTCCAAAACTTCCACCCAAAAAAATTCCAAAACTTCCCATCAAAAATGCAAAAACCTCTCCTCAAAAGGGCCAAAATTTCCCCCCAAAAAGGGGCAAAAATTCCCCGCAAAAGGGGCAAAAACTCTCTTAAAAAAATTCCAAAATGTCTCCCCAAAAAACCTCAAAAACTTCTCATCAAAAAAATTCAAAAAATTCTCCCCAAAAGAATTCAAAACATTCTCCCAAAAAATTCAAAAACTTCTCCCCCAAAAAAATCCAAAACTTCTCCCAAAAACATACCAAAACTTCTCCCCAAAAAAATTCAAAAACTTCTCACCAAAAAATACCAAAACTTCTCCCCAAAAAAATTCAAAAACTTCTCCCCAAAAACATACCAAAACCTCATCCCAAAAGGGCAAAAAATCTCTCCCCAAAAGGGCCAAAACCTCTCCCCAAAAAGGCCAAAACTTCCCCCAAAAAGGGCCAAATCCTCTCAACAAAGAAGCCAAAACTTCCCCCAAAAAAAGGCCAAAATTTCTCCCCAAAAAGGCCAAAACCTCTCCACAAAAATGCCAAAACCTCTCCCCAAAAAGGAAAAAACCTCTCCCCAAATATGCCAAAACCTCTCCCCAATAGGGCCAAAACCTCTCCCCAAAAACTAACACCTCTCCCCAAAAAAGCCAAAACCACCCCAAAAAGACCACAATTTCTCCCCAAAAGGGCCTAAACCACCCTCAAAAGGGCCAAAACCTCTCCACAAAAAGGCCAAAACATCCTCCCCAAAAGACCAAAACTTCTCCCCAAGAGACCAAAACTTCTTCCAAAAAGTTCAAACTTCTCAACAAAAAGGCCAAAACTGCTCCCCAAAAAGGCCAAAACCTCCCCCAAAAAGACCAAAATGTCTCCCCAAAAAGGCCAAAAATTCTACCCAAAAAGGCCAAAACTTCTCCCAAAAAGGACCAAAGTATCTCCTAAAAAGGCCAATATATCTCCCCAAAAAGGCCAAAACTTCCCCCCAAAATATCTCCCCAAAAAGGCCAAAATTTCTCCCCAAAACGGCCATAAACTCTCCCCAAAAGGGCCAAAACCTCTCCCCAGAAGGGCCAAAACCTCTCCCCAAAAGGGCCAAAACCTCTCCCCAAAAGGGCCAAAACCTCTCCCAAAAGGGCCAAAACCTCTCCCCAAAAGGGCCAAAACCTCTCCCCAAAAGGGCCAAAACCTCTCCCCAAAAGGGCCAAAACCTCTCCCCAAAACGGCCAAAACCTCTCCCCAAAAGGGCCAAAACCTCTCCCCAAAAGGGCCAAAACCTCTCCCCAAAAGGGCCAAAACCTCTCCCCAAAAGAGCCAAAACCTCTCCCCAAAAGGGCCAAAACCTCTCCCCAAAAGGGCCAAAACCTCTCCCCAAAAGGGCCAAAACCTCTCCCCAAAAGGGCCAAAACCTCTCCCCAAAAGGGCCAAAACCTCTCCCCAAAAGGGCCAAAACCTCTCCCCAAAAGGGCCAAAACCTCTCCCCAAAAGGGCCAAAGCCTCTGCTCAAAAAAGCCAAAAACCTCTCCCAAAAAAGCCAAAACTTCTCCCCAAAAAGGCAAAAAACTCTCCCCAAATGTCCAAAGCTTCTTTCCAAAAAGGCCAATAACTCTCCTGAAAAAGGCAAAAACCTCTCCCCCAAAAGGCAAAAAACTCCCCCCAAAAAGGCAAAAAACTCCCCCCAAAAAGGCAAAAACCTCCCCCTAAAAAGGCAAAAACCTCACCCAAAAAAGTCCAGAACCTCTCCCCAAAAAGGCATAAATCTCTCCCCAAAAAGGCCAAAACTTATCCCCAAAAAGGCCAAAACATCTCCCCCAAAAGGCCAAAAAAACTCCCCAAGAGACCAAAACTTCTCCCCAAAAAGGCCAAAACCACCCCCCAAAAAGGCCAAAACTTCTCCTCAAAAGGCCAAAACCTCTCCCCCAAAAAGGCAAATATTTCTCCCCAAAGGGCCAAAATGTCTCCGAGAAAAGGCCAAAATATTTCTGCAAAAAGGCCAAAATGTGTCCGCAATGAGGCCAAAACCTCTCTCCAAAAATGCCAAAATCTCTCTCCAAAAAGGCCAAAACCTCCCCCGAAAAAGGCCAAAACCTCCCCCGAAAAAGGCCAAAACCTCCCCCGAAAAGGCCAAAACCTCCCCCGAAAAGGCCAAAACCTCCCCCGAAAAAGGCCAAAACCTCCCCCGAAAAAGGCCAAAACCTCCCCCGAAAAAGGCCAAAACCTCCCCCGAAAAAGGCCAAAACCTCCCCCGAAAGGGCCAAAACCTCCCCCAAAGGGCCAAAACCTCCCCCAAAAGGGCCAAAACCTCCCCCCAAAAGGGCCAAAACCTCCCCCCAAAGGGGCCAAAACCTCCCCCCAAAGGGGCCAAAACCTCCCCCCAAAGGGGCCAAAACCTCCCCCCAAAGGGGCCAAAACCTCCCCCCAAAGGGGCCAAAACCTCCCCCCAAAGGGGCCAAAACCTCCCCCAAAGGGGCCAAAACCTCCCCCAAAGGGGCCAAAACCTCCCCCCAAAGGGGCCAAAACCTCTCCCCAAAGGGGCCAAAACCTCCCCCCAAAGGGGCCAAAACCTCCCCCCAAAGGGGCCAAAACCTCCCCCCAAAGGGGCCAAAACCTCCCCCCAAAGGGGCCAAAACCTCCCCCCAAAGGGGCCAAAACCTCCCCCCAAAGGGGCCAAAACCTCCCCCCAAAAGGGCCAAAACCTCCCCCCAAAAGGGCCAAAACCTCCCCCAAAAGGGCCAAAACCTCCCCCCAAAAGGGCCAAAACCTCCCCCCAAAAGGGCCAAAACCTCCCCCCAAAAGGGCCAAAACCTCCCCCAAAAGGGCCAAAACCTCCCCCCAAAAGGGCCAAAACCTCCCCCAAAAGGGCCAAAACCCCCCCACAAAAAGGGCCAAAACCTCTCCCCAAAAAGGCCAAAACCTCCCCCCAAAGGGGCCAAAAGCTCCCCCCTGAAGAGGCCAAAACCTCTCCCCAAAAGAGGCCAAAACCTCTCCACCAAAGAGGCCAAAACATTTCCCCAAAAAGGCCAAAACCTCTCCCCAAAAGGGCCAAAACTTTCCCCCAACAAAGGCCAAAACTTTTCCCCAAAAAAGCCCAAAACCTCTCCTCAAAAAGGACAAAACTTCCTGCTCCCCAAATATTTGAAAGCCTCCATAAAAAAACACCACCAGCAGCATTCAAAGGCAAGTACCTTTAATGTGGCCTTACAGGAACTTTGGAACTGACTAACTACGTACATTTCACTTCCAGACACTTACACACAGAAATAACATTGGTTGCAATTCCCAAATCAACTTGAAAAACCCAACACCACTTCCCTACTTACACACAAGGCCCTACAGGTAGCATGCTTTCTCATGGAACCAACATCGTCCTACGGCCTGCTTCAAATGGCACCGCAGCCTTCCCTTTGACACAGACCGCTTTCATGCGCCTAGCTGAAATCTTCTGCGTGCTCTCTATGGCCACTCAGAAACAGACAGAACTCCTCTCCGCTCTCCAGGCTCTCAACACACTGACCTGCAGACACAAACACACTTCTATTCATATCATTCCAATACAACCTCCAAACATCCTCACTTCATTTTACTTTTGCCTGTGTCTGCAAAGCTAACCAGTTCCGCCCAACAGACAAAGCTCACAGCACCTAAAGGGACTTAACAAGGATCTAAGCCCATAAATGACATAGCACCTCAGCAGCTGTCACACCAACCCTCAGACTGCCTTTACTAATACATGACAACACCCCCAGCCTGACTTTGCAACTCCTCAGGAGCTATATTCCGAGAAGCCTCAAAATGAGGGGGCCGGAAAACCCTGCAGCAGCAGTAATTGCCGATCAAACCCATCTCCAATCCCAGAACTACTCCAATCCCACAAAAACTGCTCCAATCATAGACAAAATTCCCGAAACACAGAACAAGTTCCACAAAGAACAAATTCTCCAATCACAAAAAAAGTTCTAAAATCAGAGAACAAATTCCCCAATCCTGGAACAACTTCCCCAATAAGACACAAAGTTCTCAAAACACAGAAAAAGTTCCCCAATCTAAGACCAAATTTTCCAATCCCACAACAACTGCCCCAAGCAAACTTCAAATACTCCAATCAGAGACCAAGTTCTCCAGTCACAAAACTTGTTTGCCAATCAAAGACCAAATTCACCAGTCACAGATCCAGGTCCCCAACCATAGAACAAGTTTTCTAAGCACAGAACAAAGTCCCCAGTCACAGA
The DNA here is from genome assembly GCA_039720435.1 of Amazona ochrocephala. Taxonomy (NCBI): domain Eukaryota; kingdom Metazoa; phylum Chordata; class Aves; order Psittaciformes; family Psittacidae; genus Amazona; species Amazona ochrocephala. The sequence goes on from JBCFXG010000309.1 coordinate 92,824, forward strand.
ACCAGTTCCCCAATCATCGAAGAAATACTCCAAGCACAGAACACCTTCTCCACTCACAGACCAAATGCTTCCATTGCAGAACCATTTCTCCAATCCCAGACCGAATTCTCCAATGAAAGACCAAATTCTTCAAACACGGACCAAGTTCTCCAAGCACAGACCAAATGTTCTAATCAAAATCAAAACCAAAACAAACAAACAAAAAACCAACAACACAAAATACAAAAAACCCATCTCAAATAACCCACAAAGCTCTAAGGCCACAAAACCTGAGCTAGCACCAGAGAACTTACCCTGAGGAGAGCTGAATCCCAAAGGAGCTCCCTCAGCAGAGGCTGTGCCTCATATATACCACAGACCCCACCCACAACTCCTCCCTCAAGGGGTTGGGGCAGGGCAGGGGTACATCACCAGCTGGGATAAAAGCACCCTGAGAAGCCACAGCTGGAGTTTTGTCTTACTCAGATCTGGCTCTATGGCTCCTCCCTGCCTGCTCCCTATCTGCCCCAAAGCTGCTCCCTGCCTGCTCAGAAAGTCTCTTGCCTCTTCCATATCTGCTCCCTGTTTGCTCCGTCAGTCCTCCGTGCCTTCAATTTTCTGCTTGTCTTTCTCTGGGTCAGATGGCTGAGACTCAGAGATTCAGACCTTGAAGCTGAGACTCAGGGGCCCAGACTCTAGGGCTCACACTAGGGCTGACAATCTGGCACTCACACTCTGTGGCTAAGACTCCAGCTGAGGCTGTCTGAAACTCTGTGGCTGAGACAGTGACTGAGACTCTGGGCCTGAGACTTTGGAACTGATACTCTCAGACTCTGGGGCTAAGAATGTTGCGGAGTGTCTACGGCTCAGACTATGGAATTCAGACTTCGGGGATGAGACTCTGGGACTTCTCCCCAAAAAGGCCAACACCACTTCTCCCCAAAAAGGCCAACACCACTTCTCCCCAAAAAGGCCAACACCACTTCTCCCCAAAAAGGCCAACACCACTTCTCCCCAAAAAGGCCAACACCACTTCTCCCCAAAAAGGCCAACACCACTTCTCCCCAAAAAGGCCAACACCACTTCTCCCCAAAAAGGCCAACACCACTTCTCCCCAAAAAGGCCAACACCACTTCTCCCCAAAAAGGCCAACACCACTTCTCCCCAAAAAGGCCAACACCACTTCTCCCCAAAAAGGCCAACACCACTTCTCCCCAAAAAGGCCAACACCACTTCTCCCCAAAAAGGCCAACACCACTTCTCCCCAAAAAGGCCAACACCACTTCTCCCCAAAAAGGCCAACACCACTTCTCCCCAAAAAGGCCAACACCACTTCTCCCCAAAAAGGCCAACACCACTTCTCCCCAAAAAGACCAACACCACTTCTCCCCATAAAGGCCAAAACCACTTCTCCCCATAAAGGCCAAAACATCTCCCCACAAAGGCAAAAACTTCTCAACCAAAAAGGCAAAAAACGCTCCTTGCAAAGGCAAAAAACACTACCCAAAAAAGCCAAAAACTTCTCCCCAAAAGGGCCAAAACCTCCTCCCAAAAAGTCAAAAAACTCCCCCAAAAAAAGGAAAAAACCTCTCTCCAAAAAGGCCAAAACCTCTCCCCTAAAAGGCAAAAACCTCTCCCCAAAAGAGCCAAAACATCTCCCCAAAAAGGCAAAAACCTCCCCCAAAAGGGCCAAAACCTCTCCCTAAAAGGGCCAAAACCTCTCCCCAAAAAGGCCAGAACCACTCAACACAAAATTTAACCATCTCTCCCAAAAAAACCTCCAAAACTTCCACCCCAAAAAAATTCCAAAACTTCTCCCCAAAAATACTCCAAAACCTTTCCCCAAAAAAATTCCAAAAACTTCACCCAAAAAATTCAAAAACTTTCCTCAAAAAAATTCCAAAACCTCACCCCAAAAAGACAAAAACCTCTGCCAAAAAAATTCAATAAACTCTCCCCAAAAAATTTCCAAAATTTCTCCCCCCAAAAAATTCCAAAATTTCTAACCAAAAAAATTCCAAAACCTCTCCCCAAAAGGACCAAAACTTTTCCCCAAAAACATTCCTAATCTTCCCTCCAAAAATGCAAAAACCTCCACCCAAAAGGGCCAAAATTTCCCCCCAAAAGGGGCAAAATTTCCCACCAAAAGGGGCAAGAACTCTCTTCAAAAAAATTCCAAAACTTCTCTTCAAAAAAATACCAAAACTTCTCCCAAAAAATATTCAAAAAGTTCTCCCCCAAAAAATTCAAAAAATCTCCCCAAAAACATTCCAAAACTTCTCCCCAAAAGGACCAAAACTTCTCCCCAAAACCATTCCTAATCTTCCCTCCAAAAATGCAGAAACCTCCCCCCAAAAGGGCCAAAATTTCCCCCCCAAAAGGGGCAAAAATTCCCCCCCAAAAGAGGCAAAAACTCTCTTAAAAAAATTCTAAGACTTCTCTTCAAAAAAATTCCAAAACTTCTCCCCAAAAAAATACCAAAACTACTCCCCAAAAAAATACCAAAACTTCTCCCCCAAAAAAGCCAAAACTTCTCCCAAAAAAGGCCAAAACCTCTCCCCAAAAGGGCCAAAACCTCCCCCAAAAAGACAAAAACCTCTCCCCAAAAAGGCCAAAACCTCTCCCCAAAAAGGCCAAAACCAATCAACAAAAGTTTTAAACATCTCTCCCAAAAAAACCTCCAAAACTTCCACCCCAAAAAAATTCCAAAACTTCCCATCAAAAATGCAAAAACCTCTCCTCAAAAGGGCCAAAATTTCCCCCCAAAAAGGGGCAAAAATTCCCCGCAAAAGGGGCAAAAACTCTCTTAAAAAAATTCCAAAATGTCTCCCCAAAAAACCTCAAAAACTTCTCATCAAAAAAATTCAAAAAATTCTCCCCAAAAGAATTCAAAACATTCTCCCCAAAAAATTCAAAAACTTCTCCCCAAAAAAATCCAAAACTTCTCCCAAAAACATACCAAAACTTCTCCCCAAAAAAATTCAAAAACTTCTCACCAAAAAATACCAAAACTTCTCCCCAAAAAAATTCAAAAACTTCTCCCCAAAAACATACCAAAACCTCATCCCAAAAGGGCAAAAAATCTCTCCCCAAAAGGGCCAAAACCTCTCCCCAAAAAGGCCAAAACTTCCCCCAAAAAGGGCCAAATCCTCTCAACAAAGAAGCCAAAACTTCCCCCAAAAAAAGGCCAAAATTTCTCCCCAAAAAGGCCAAAACCTCTCCACAAAAATGCCAAAACCTCTCCCCAAAAAGGAAAAAACCTCTCCCCAAATATGCCAAAACCTCTCCCCAATAGGGCCAAAACCTCTCCCCAAAAACTAACACCTCTCCCCAAAAAAGCCAAAACCACCCCAAAAAGACCACAATTTCTCCCCAAAAGGGCCTAAACCACCCTCAAAAGGGCCAAAACCTCTCCACAAAAAGGCCAAAACATCCTCCCCAAAAGACCAAAACTTCTCCCCAAGAGACCAAAACTTCTTCCCAAAAAGTTCAAACTTCTCAACAAAAAGGCCAAAACTGCTCCCCAAAAAGGCCAAAACCTCCCCCAAAAAGACCAAAATGTCTCCCCAAAAAGGCCAAAAATTCTACCCAAAAAGGCCAAAACTTCTCCCCAAAAAGGACCAAAGTATCTCCTAAAAAGGCCAATATATCTCCCCAAAAAGGCCAAAACTTCCCCCCAAAATATCTCCCCAAAAAGGCCAAAATTTCTCCCCAAAACGGCCATAAACTCTCCCCAAAAGGGCCAAAACCTCTCCCCAGAAGGGCCAAAACCTCTCCCCAAAAGGGCCAAAACCTCTCCCCAAAAGGGCCAAAACCTCTCCCCAAAAGGGCCAAAACCTCTCCCCAAAAGGGCCAAAACCTCTCCCCAAAAGGGCCAAAACCTCTCCCCAAAAGGGCCAAAACCTCTCCCCAAAACGGCCAAAACCTCTCCCCAAAAGGGCCAAAACCTCTCCCCAAAAGGGCCAAAACCTCTCCCCAAAAGGGCCAAAACCTCTCCCCAAAAGAGCCAAAACCTCTCCCCAAAAGGGCCAAAACCTCTCCCCAAAAGGGCCAAAACCTCTCCCAAAAGGGCCAAAACCTCTCCCCAAAAGGGCCAAAACCTCTCCCCAAAAGGGCCAAAACCTCTCCCCAAAAGGGCCAAAACCTCTCCCCAAAAGGGCCAAAACCTCTCCCCAAAAGGGCCAAAGCCTCTGCTCAAAAAAGCCAAAAACCTCTCCCAAAAAAGCCAAAACTTCTCCCCAAAAAGGCAAAAAACTCTCCCCAAATGTCCAAAGCTTCTTTCCAAAAAGGCCAATAACTCTCCTGAAAAAGGCAAAAACCTCTCCCCCAAAAGGCAAAAAACTCCCCCCAAAAAGGCAAAAAACTCCCCCAAAAAGGCAAAAACCTCCCCCTAAAAAGGCAAAAACCTCACCCAAAAAAGTCCAGAACCTCTCCCCAAAAAGGCATAAATCTCTCCCCAAAAAGGCCAAAACTTATCCCCAAAAAGGCCAAAACATCTCCCCCAAAAGGCCAAAAAAACTCCCCCAAGAGACCAAAACTTCTCCCCAAAAAGGCCAAAACCACCCCCCAAAAAGGCCAAAACTTCTCCTCAAAAGGCCAAAACCTCTCCCCCAAAAAGGCAAATATTTCTCCCCAAAGGGCCAAAATGTCTCCGAGAAAAGGCCAAAATATTTCTGCAAAAAGGCCAAAATGTGTCCGCAATGAGGCCAAAACCTCTCTCCAAAAATGCCAAAATCTCTCTCCAAAAAGGCCAAAACCTCCCCCGAAAAAGGCCAAAACCTCCCCCGAAAAAGGCCAAAACCTCCCCCGAAAAAGGCCAAAACCTCCCCCGAAAAAGGCCAAAACCTCCCCCGAAAAAGGCCAAAACCTCCCCCGAAAAAGGCCAAAACCTCCCCCGAAAAAGGCCAAAACCTCCCCCGAAAAAGGCCAAAACCTCCCCCGAAAGGGCCAAAACCTCCCCCCAAAGGGCCAAAACCTCCCCCCAAAAGGGCCAAAACCTCCCCCCAAAAGGGCCAAAACCTCCCCCCAAAGGGGCCAAAACCTCCCCCCAAAGGGGCCAAAACCTCCCCCAAAGGGGCCAAAACCTCCCCCCAAAGGGGCCAAAACCTCCCCCCAAAGGGGCCAAAACCTCCCCCCAAAGGGGCCAAAACCTCCCCCAAAGGGGCCAAAACCTCCCCCCAAAGGGCCAAAACCTCCCCCCAAAGGGGCCAAAACCTCTCCCCAAAGGGGCCAAAACCTCCCCCCAAAGGGGCCAAAACCTCCCCCCAAAGGGGCCAAAACCTCCCCCCAAAGGGGCCAAAACCTCCCCCCAAAGGGGCCAAAACCTCCCCCCAAAGGGGCCAAAACCTCCCCCCAAAGGGGCCAAAACCTCCCCCCAAAAGGGCCAAAACCTCCCCCCAAAAGGGCCAAAACCTCCCCCAAAAGGGCCAAAACCTCCCCCCAAAAGGGCCAAAACCTCCCCCCAAAAGGGCCAAAACCTCCCCCCAAAAGGGCCAAAACCTCCCCCCAAAAGGGCCAAAACCTCCCCCCAAAAGGGCCAAAACCTCCCCCAAAAGGGCCAAAACCCCCCCACAAAAAGGGCCAAAACCTCTCCCCAAAAAGGCCAAAACCTCCCCCCAAAGGGGCCAAAAGCTCCCCCTGAAGAGGCCAAAACCTCTCCCCAAAAGAGGCCAAAACCTCTCCACCAAAGAGGCCAAAACATTTCCCCAAAAAGGCCAAAACCTCTCCCCAAAAGGGCCAAAACTTTCCCCCAACAAAGGCCAAAACTTTTCCCCAAAAAAGCCCAAAACCTCTCCTCAAAAAGGACAAAACTTCCTGCTCCCCAAATATTTGAAAGCCTCCATAAAAAAACACCACCAGCAGCATTCAAAGGCAAGTACCTTTAATGTGGCCTTACAGGAACTTTGGAACTGACTAACTACGTACATTTCACTTCCAGACACTTACACACAGAAATAACATTGGTTGCAATTCCCAAATCAACTTGAAAAACCCAACACCACTTCCCTACTTACACACAAGGCCCTACAGGTAGCATGCTTTCTCATGGAACCAACTTCATTCTACGGCCTGCTTCAAATGGCACCGCAGCCTTCCCTTTGACACAGACCGCTTTCATGCGCCTAGCTGAAATCTTCTGCGTGCTCTCTATGGCCACTCAGAAACAGACAGAACTCCTCTCCGCTCTCCAGGCTCTCAACACACTGACCTGCAGACACAAACACACTTCTATTAATATCATTCCAATACAACCTCCAAACATCCTCACTTCATTTTACTTTTGCCTGCGTCTGCAAAGCTACCCACTTCCGCCCAACAGACAAAACTCACAGCACCTAAAGGGACTTAACAAGGATCTAAGCCCATAAATGACATAGCACCTCAGCAGCTGTCACACCAACCCTCAGACTGCCTTTACTAATACATGACAACACCCCCAGCCTGACTTTGCAACTCCTCGGGAGCTATATTCCGAGAAGCCTCAAAATGAGGGGGCCGGAAAACCCTGCAGCAGCAGTAATTGCCGATCAAACCCATCTCCAATCCCAGAACTACTCCAATCCCACAAAAACTGCTCCAATCATAGACAAAATTCCCGAAACACAGAACAAGTTCCACAAAGAACAAATTCTCCAATCACAAAAAAAGTTCTAAAATCAGAGAACAAATTCCCCAATCCTGGAACAACTTCCCCAATAAGACACGTTCTCAAAACACAGAAAAAGTTCCCCAATCTAAGACCAAATTTTCCAATCCCACAACAACTGCCCCAAGCAAACTTCAAATTCTCCAATCAGAGACCAAGTTCTCCAGTCACAAAACTTGTTTGCCAATCAAAGACCAAATTCACCAGTCACAGATCCAGGTCCCCAACCATAGAACAAGTTTTCTAAGCACAGAACAAAGTCCCCAGTCACAGAACCAGTTCCCCAATCATCGAATAAATACTCCAAGCACAGAACACCTTCTCCACTCACAGACCAAATGCTTCCATTGCAGAACCATTTCTCCAATCCCAGACCGAATTCTCCAATGAAAGACCAAATTCTTCAAACACGGACCAAGTTCTCCAAGCACAGA